>JARFOD010070958.1:0-22334 GCA_031763545.1 Mopalia muscosa
GCAAACTCGATCAGGCAATGACGTCACAATGTAAACGAATAACGTCACAATGTTACGTTAGAGAACATGCAACTGCAACGCGACTGTCGCGCGACAGTAGTCTCCAGTATGAACTTTATTAAATAATAAGTAGTTTTCTACATTATTTTCGTGCAGTGCGACAGTCGCGTCGCGTCTGGTGTGAATCGGGCTTAACGTTAAAAATTAATCATCGCTTATATTTTGAACAACCCAGCCCAGACGATTCTATTCTTAATTTTAGTTTGTTTTTTTCTAACTTTATAAAAGACACTTACATATAATTTTGGTTGTATGCACTAGCATAATACAGTATGCCCTTTGAAATGAATTACTGAGTTGACATGAATATCAGATGGGAATAAATTTGATAAAACCCGACTGTTACTCGCAACCTTTTCGTGAAAGAATACATTTTTAACGTAAGATTTCGCCGAAGGAGCGGACGTACTGCTATAGCACTGCATCGGTAGTTTAAATGCTGAAGCCGTCTCAATGATTCGTTATTCAGGACTCATGTTTTATTAAATCACCTTTGGTTATATACAATACACAAGGAACAAGAAGATATAATTGCGCAATATACTTTGAACATTATTTGTTTAATTATCATATTTATTCGTATACAAAGCTTTCTTCTCGTCGAAATCAACGTTATAGCTAAGACTACTGGTTATGAATGTCCTAAATAAACGTAGTTCTGTACATAGACCATGTTCTCTTTACAAAGTGTACCAGGCGGAGGTGAAAACGTTTTACACCAATTGGGAGCAACTACTATTAAGCACACAGTTTTTTTTACATATGTATACAATATCATGAAACAGATAAAAACAAAAACAAATATCAAATAGCTTCAGCAAAGATTTTGCATAAGGACGTAGAACACACAGATCGTCAGCATACAATACATGGTTTATTAAAATAACAAGCAATGTTGAACCCAACACCAGCTTTAGTTAGTTCAAGCTGTGATTAAAATATACAGGTATATGTAACAGCAAGCCTTTACCTTAATTGAATGGCCCATGAAATCAAGAAGTACCTTGCTATAGGGCGGGAACTGGCGAGATGCTATACCGGTTTGCAAGCGAAGAAGAATGTATGTTCAACGAAAATTACTTGATTTCACTCTTTAGTATTTACATTTAACAGCTGATTTTGGAAATAAAAAATGAATTAAGTACATACAAACGACTATCTTTGGTTCATTATAAAGTATTACTATAACTTGGACAAAGTGCACTTGGTGTATATTGTAATTCCAAAATCGGAAAACAACGTCGGAGACAGTATGCCTCCCTGACGAACACCATTAGATACTTAAAAAAAATAGACACGCTTAAACCCCCTTTACAGCAAATAGCTAGGGTTCAAACGAAGCACATAGCAAATCAACAATATATATCGAGACATCACGATCAATTAGTTTCAGGGTTAACCCTGTCGAAAGCTAGCTCCCATAAAATACACAAAAATGGGATGAGTGAGTGAGTAATATCTTTAATGGATAGATACCTGATATGTACAATGTCCCCGCTTAAACTCAAAATGAAGGTCTAAAGTATAAATCTGAAGTTGACATTGATGTAAATTAACAGATTCAACAATTTTTAAAATAACATTGGCAGCAGTTATTGGTCTCTAAATCGGTTATATTACCCGTTTTGTTTTTTAACAATTGGCGTGGAAGTGACTTTCACAATTTCAGCGGGCATATGGCCATGGACAAAGATGTCATTAATATACAGTGACAAGAAAACACAAATAATTGGTGGGGCATTTTGTGGAAGTTCAGCACACATCCAATGAATGCCTGGACATCGCCCCATTTTCATATTCATAATTACGTCTTTTACACAATTTGGAGAAACAAACGATACATCAGGGGACCTATATTAGTACACGTATATTTTGTCTAGAACCTCCTGATCATATGTTTTAGTACAAACACAGTTTAAAGTTTTCACATTTATTTCTTTTTAGATGTAAGTTATTACCGGAGCATTGTCTATAGTGTCTTCTCGGAAGGGCAGAGTTTTTACGGTTTTTAATTTTAATTTGATTCCAGAAATCGTTACAAGGCTATTGCATCAATTCTTCTGGCATTTTATCGACACGAATATTTTTTTCTCTCCGTCTTCAACACCGTAATGCATGCTGAAATTTACGCTTTAATAATAACAAAATTTAGAACCAAAAGCATTATTCCACGGCAGTAAAATATCAATTTTACGAGTGAATGAAATAGACGATATTACAGGGTGAATTTTAAAAAATCATAATTATTTCTCGAATGTGTGGTAGAAGAGATTTATCCTTTCGACCAATCACGAGAGCAATACTATGGTATTCAAACTGGGCTGTGCAAGATTCATGCTATTGTTTATACCAACAATAAATTCTTAAATCAAAGCGATTTTATTAATTCTGTTTATGACAATTTCAAACCAGGGGAGTTCTGAACAGACTGACGCTATTATAAAGGTGACGTGGAATAGAAGGACGTTTTTCGAAACGTGACTATACATTACGTAGCTTTTGTGTTTTGTGGTGAAACGACACGCGTTCATATGCAACGTCATATCACAAACAAAGGGCTTTGGCGAAGAACAATTCAAGTTGAGAATAAAAGGTGTTATTTACGGCAGTGAAATATCACTATAATGAGTGAAGGAAATAGTGGTATTTCGCCGATATATAAATAATAAACTCCTCACTTTGGCACCTGGAGTTAACACAAATGGTGTGAGTCAGTATATTTATGTGCATAATTCGAATAAGCTTTAACTGAAGTAGTTCTCAGCCGCCTTGAGTAAACTTAAAACATGAGCTATGATTTGTCCTGTAGGTCAACTTAAAACACACCCGTGATTTGATGTATTATATGATATCCGGAGCTTATCTGTGCATGTTTAAGTTTAAAATGTAAGGTCAAAAAATATTTTACCGGTTTACTCAAATGTTGGTCTAAGTGAATACACTATGTTTATTTTGCATTTAAAGATTTTTTAGTGTAATGTGAATTGACTTGCATTGTGGAGTTTTAGACACACGCATTATGTTTGTAAAGTATGTTTATATAATTATACGTATGTATCCCTATTTCATCATCGATTCGTGTTTATAAATATTACGTTTTAAACGTCACGGTAGAAAAACGTATTTCCACTTTGCCTGCCTGCCTGCATGCCTGACACTCACTCAGTCACTCGCTCACTCAGTCACTCGCTCACTCACTCACTCACTTACTATTGGTAGTGTTGCTTTAACTGTGATGACAGATTATTCTGATTATTTGTTCTTAAATGCGACGCTCACAATTTAGTAACAAATTCATTTTTACCAAGCAGATTAAAGGAATAAGAATATAAAGAGTCGAGATTTTCGAACGGTATATCCAGCGGTAATGGGATTTGAGTCCGTGTTAAATTGCGCTCTCTCAAACACAAACCAGACGAACAAGTTTGGTTCTCTGTCACTTGTTTGATTGCTAAAACAATGAACAGGTATTCAACACCCTACCCCTCTGCATGTAATCTCAAACCGCGGGATTAATCCGGGCAAGTCACAGCTAATGCAATATAGGATTACAGATGTCACTCTTTGGTAGAGACCCCACATGGCGAGCCCCAAAGGTAGATTATATTTCAAAGAACTTCCCCTTCTGCACGGAGATTAACTAGTAGTGCTTGAACAGCCCATTGTATTCCAATGAAGATTACGTCAGTTTTCAGTGCACCTGGAGATACAACGCGCAGCTAGCCTCAAATTCAAATTAACTATCAATAGACGTGACGAAGAGCCTACAAAGGATAGTAGTTATAAACCGTTACCGACACCCCGCCTAGCGAGCCCCACAGGTAAATTTCACTTTACATTGAGTGACGTTAGCGTGATCCATTTCAGAACAAAAAGCAGACGACTTTACTCAGCACGAGTTTTATTGTAATAAAACGTGTCTACCAGTTTACCTAGAAGTCTACACCTACTGGCAGCTCCGTTTTTATGGTATATAACAATCTCAGGTGCTTTGTGAATGAACACATACATAAACCCAGCAGTCAGTAGGCAGTGAGGTAAATCAAAGTTTGGTAGCTTTCGGTTAACAATTTGGGCGTGGTGTCTTCCCTACGGGCATGGGTAAATTTCGACAAAAGTAAAAACTGGCCCTGTGGATATTCCACAAGAGTTGACACCGTAGACCAGGTAAACGCAGACTGACTTTCAAGTGAACAATTTTAAAGTTATTTAGTACTGTTAGTAGGTAGGTCTCATACGTCAGATTTGCTGAAAGGCGTGGTGCTTATTTTACGACAAACTCTGTGAAACCGGACTTCTCCTAAGCACATACCTTGCTTCAATGGATTTGTATAGAGCAAGACGTTACCTCACTGGGATTTCTATACCACAGGTTTAGGTATATACCTTAACACATGTGTCAAATATAGGCTTTTGTGAACATTATACTGGCCTCCTTTTCCTGAACGAATAAGACAGCCGTCCTCTTTTTCACATTAAGAAGCCTTATTACCTAAACCGGACCGCAAGAATAGAAATACGGTGTTCCTTGAAATCCATTACAGCTCCTAACAGGTTTACGTCTTTGGAAAATGGGTAAGCGTTTTTTTGACGTTATTAGCAATTGAAGGTAATAGTCTTTTCGTCATGTCGTGATAATACGTTGAAAGTTCATTTAAACGGGCAACATCTTTTATGATAATTCTGAAATTCATCATCTATTTCTCTTGTGGAAGATAGTCGTCACTACCCTAACATTTTTAATAAGTGTTGACAAAAGCCGGTTATGGTAGGAGTGTGACAATGTGGAAGGTAAAAACAAAAAGTTGACATTTTCTTTTTGGCTTTTTTTTATCTGAAGAACTGGCATATAAATAAATGCAGGTTTAAAGTTTATAATGACGAATATTCTCTATTTGAGCTCCAGATAGGACTTAGCTCTCTTTATTAACTTATAGATATAACAGGGTTTCTGTTGTTTTAAAACTGTGTAGAAAATGACTTTCGATTGTGGTAAGAGTTTACTATTGTCTTGACTGTTTTAAACTATTCCATGTGTGATAATAATTACACAGGGATGTGTTCTTTCGATTTTTGTCGTTGTGATTTCCTCTTCAGAAGGAAAAATGTATGCGTTTTTTAATTGGCAAACTTTCAAAATGATCTATAACTGAATAACCAGGAAGAAAGAAATGTTCAGCCATTGGGGATATGAGCTTAAACCTAATTGGAACTCGAGGCATGATGAATTACGTCTCATTGGACTTTTGATTTCTCTAACTACATACTGTTCCAAACACGTCTTACAATTCATGAGTTATTTCAAGTTTTATGATTCACAATTCAAAATTCTAAGTCTGCTTCCCCAGCACCGAAAGCCCTATCTAGCATCTAAGAGTCTAGCTTACATCTAGTTTTCACACATTTTGATATCTTTGTTTATCAAATTGGGGCTAGCCGCCGTACTTAATGTTATTTAAATCGCATGACGGCGTGCCAACAAACCCCCATAGACACCACAGGCAACAAACAAAGACAAGACAGAACAAATACAAGACAATCACAGGATGCAATGCAACGACATCACAAACAGATCGGCTTCCTGTTGCAACTTGGCCCTGAAAGAAACAGGACAACAGGAAGCTCACATCCAAGCATTCGCCATACATGGTAAAGTTTTGCCTGACATTACCATAAATTTCCTCAAATTCGTCTATAAAATTAGTATTCTGGAAGCTATTTAAATTACTTGGAAATTGTGTCTGGGTGGCAGAAGATTTTTTTTGTTTTTGTTAGAAAGCAGTAAAATTTGTCAGGAAACATACATTTTTTCGATAAATTTATATTCTGTCATATTGTCAAAACAAGCAACAACAGTTAAGATTGTCATGGGCGGTATTTGAGATGAGTTAGTGTATTATAGATTGATTCGGGTGCATTCCACCAGGAACTTCTTCTACACCGTGGCCTACATTATAACTATAACTGATTCAGATTTAATCTTACTAACACTTCACCTAGTATATCCTCTAGAGATCAAGGTCTTAAAGAGAACACAACACACCTGGCTAAAGGTATCAAGCCAGCTCATATTCCAATTAAACCTTATTAGTTGGGATTTAGGAATGCCTTTGAAGCTGTGTGGAATATGGAACAATCTAGTATAGATCAGTTGATGAATATCCGTAGCCTTATATTTCACCTGATATATGTATTTACCATCTGCAGCTGAGGGAGTTTGACCAATATATACTAACAATAATGTTTACTTCTAAACCGCTCAAAACTAAATTGTTTGAAATTCTCAGGCAAGATTTGAGTTAGATTATTTTCTATCTGCTTGCCAAATTGAAGATAACCTCACGATGGTATCGTCGATTTCCGAACTCGACTACACATAACTAAACAGAAGTTGTCATCCATACAAGTCTTATGTTGAATGTTATAACCAACTTCTATATGCCTCTAAAACAAGACATAACTACCAGGCTTGTCGAATTTCGTAGAGTAAAATGACTATAGGACAGATGGACAACTTCAACTTCACATTTAGATTGAAAACATGATTGAAAGTGCAATAAATTTGACCCAGTGTGTATTCTGACAAAAAAAATCCACCTATACTTGACCTTGCTACAGAGGTCAAACGCCCCAAACCGTGAAATCGCGTTTTATCAGGCCGTATTTAGTAGATCCACTGCTTAATACTGGCATATATCCCCATCAAAACGATTCTCTGTCATTTTGTGAGGTAAACATGCCTAAAACAATGCAAATTTATTTTGCATATGCGACAGTTTCAAATCTTCATTCACGTATGCATTTAGGAAAACGGCGGATTGACAACCGATTTTCGATTCGTATTTCCATCTTTTTATAAAGTGTTAAGCCCGGATAAAACCTTGAAATCACTCGGCTATGTTCACTCAAACTCTGTATCTTTAGATAAAGCTACATGCTGTGATGGGCCATTGGAGACACAACATTCTGGATTAATACCTGACCGCGCCATCTTGTATTACTGAACTCAACATCATTTAAAGGGGAAAGCAAATTTGACTTGTATTGCTTTTATTAAAAGACTAACATTTGCATGCTCGTTAACATTTATCCAATAGAAATGGAAACAGATAAAATTTAATTGGCTATTGGATATTTGTTGCATCAGATCGATAGACGCTGCCAAGTTTGACCAATCAGCTTTGAGGATTTAATACAATAGTCGCCAAGAAGAGAGAATAATAATCTATTTGAAAAAACAGAATGATTTATTTCTTAAACGATTTCTGCTATTTCTAATTTAAGTTAGCCTGTTATATAACGAAGCCTAGTAGAACCGGCAGAGAGGTGTGCAGTTTTATTAAAGCTTGGGGGAGCTAATAAATCTGGTTAAACAAATATTCAACTCTCCTTACACCTATATGTTTACATTTCTGTTGCTTTGGCTGTGGTAATCCAAATGTTTGTCTAACTAAGTTGAGCACAATCAATGCAAACGAGATTTCTTTTCCCGCGTTTAACCTCATTTGACGCTGTGTCGTTTGAATTTTCGGGAAGACTGTTCGCATTACATTCAATATTTTTAAATAATCATAGGCTTTTATTTATCACAAAAATGTGATATTAGTGGATTAATCAGCTTATTAAGTACAAAATGCGACCCTAATCTTTTCCTGGTTTTTACCGGTATTTACAATAGGATGATCGTATAACAGCACATGCATTTAGAAACATGAGGGCTTCAACATTCTAAGTTGAATGTTATTTTATGACTTATTTTATTTTATAATGCCATAATTAAACAAAAACGTGAAATATTTATTTTTAAATGGACCTTTGTTTATAAATCTTATATTTCTTAGATATTTGGAGATATTTTTTCTTCAAATTTCCGTGTATTTATAGACAAGTATTTAAACTAAAATATACGTCGTAGGGTTTTTCTCAATTCAAGTAAGTTTGTGCACAATTGATGAAATCCTTTTTAAAAAATAAAAATCTGCATTACGGTTTTCACGTGTTTTTTAATTGAAGGAAAAGGTGATGTAAAGTTTTATCTATTGCAATCATTGTTTGCATGCATAATTTTAAACAATTGTATTTAAGTGGCTGTTTTAATTATAATTTTAATGACGTCGGCATTAATTATTTTGTTCACACCTTTGTTAACGGCTATCAGTAGACGTCCAACTGATGACAAGCAGTTTGTTCTGAGGTGATCACTGTGAGCCTATATCGAAAGCGTTTATGACTCATTTTTTTTTTTCTTATGGTTATGACTTTTTGGGTATGTACGTATTGGAGCAGCCAGTCATCCAATCAGCTAATCAGCCGACCAACCGTCAAACCTACTTACCTTGCAGTCAATCAATCAATGAAAATAAACTAATCAATTAATTAGACAAGCAAACAACAACTCCCGCCACCCACCACCCAATTTATCAATCTGTGTTACCTGCATTTGTTAACTTATTTCGTATTTTCCATCCACACAGAGTGTCCAAAACTGAATAACCTGACGATAAACCCTCAGATTGTCACAATCGGTGATGTAGACCAACCGCGTCTGTCTTCATACATCCGGACGGTCGGGACTACAGTGACTTTGGTCTGTTCACAGTCAGACTGGATTCTGCAACCCAGTAACCCGGTACTTACTTGTGAAACGACAGGACAGTGGAACAAGGCGATCCCAAAATGTGTCCGTAAGTGAATGTTGAGTTTTGGTCTTTTAAGTCAAATTCTAGGAATGCAAACTTTATTGACAGTTATAATCCAGTTAAACTGTCAAATAAAACACATAACTTATTTGTAAAACGAACGGACAGTCGAACAAGACGACTCGGAGATATATCCGTAAGGGAATGGTGGCATATTTTCTTCTAAAACAAATTTTAATAATGCAAACTTTATTTACAGTTAATTCAGTTGAATTGTTGTCTTTACCCAGCATAGAAGGAGCATTATCTTTTTTAAGGCAACACACTTTTTATCTGGGGTTGTTGTTGGTGTAACTTTTCATTTACTACCGTAGTTAGTATATAAGCCCAAGCACTGCGTTTAACATAAATCTATAATTGGGTCCAAAAGTGAATCAATGAGTGATTTAATCAATTAATCAATAAATGAATCAACAAGTGAATCAATGAGTGAATCAAATAATGGTTCGGTCTGTCCAATAATGATAAAGTCTATGACTAGTAGAATACATTCAGATATCGTCTTAAAAAAATATATGGAAGACTTTTATTGGCATGTATTTTAAGGAAATATTATATTGATGACTGAAAAAAAGGTGAAATATTGGAAAAACACAAAGATATCGTTGGTATTGTTTGATATGTGATTCCCAATGAACACATGGTAATCTTTATATGACCTGTGTTTTAATTTATTTTATTGTTTTAATTTAATTATTATTATTTTTAGAGAAAGCTGGAGTTACGGAGGATCCTGGTCTCTCAGAAGAACAGCGGATGATTATAGGGATCACTGGTGGAGTTGGTGGTGTGGTTTTTATAATACTAGTAGTCTTGATTTGCGCCGTATGCCGCATACAGAGGAAGGCCAAAGGAAGGTGAGCAAGACAAATAATACCGGATTTTAGAAAAAAATAATTATGATAATGCTGGGCAGCTGGTTTAATGCCTTTATTGTTTAATATACCAGCGTTGTGGGAAGATTGAATACTTAAACAATTGAACCCAGAGACTCGTTTAAAAAACAATTTTAGCTATATAGAAATTCCAACTCCTAACTTATTTTACAACTTACATTATATCGCAAAGATCCAGAGCCGCAATTTAATTTTATTCTTTGAAAATTAAATCAAATTGAGTTTCAAATGAATTTTAATTTAAATCATCAAATTATTAATTTACTGTATTAATATTTTCATAATAATTTATTTATAATAAAAAATATGTTATTTTTATCCTTCCACTACTAGGTGAAAGGTATTTATATTTTTTATCGCAAGATATAAGATGAATGTTTGAACTATTAAATTAAGTGTTTTAACGAAAGTCATACATCGATTCGTGGAGCCGAAAACATGTCATTTGCGGTTTGGAATCAATTGTCCTCCCCAAGATATGGTCAGCTCTTAAATCAGTATGTCTCTTGGATTAATCAAAAGTATAATGCAGAATTATGTAGCTGGGATTTTTTTCTGTTTTAGGCGGAAACAAGAGAGGCTGCCAGGTCCCCCTATAACGGAAGTGACGTCAGTTGGTTCGTTGTATGCTCTCGATAAAAGTTACGGGTAAGACATACTTGATAGCGTCACACGATTTAGCGGGTGTTTGTTGGATGAGCTTTCAATTGTCCACGCGTTCTCACAGTCAATCAGATCTAACCAAACACTCTAAATAACTACCTGTAAAAATAAACAAGGATATATGTGTATGTCCGCACAATTATGTAGTGTGTGCTGGGACAAACAAAAACTCTCATTCACTCAAACTGTGTATTATCCTGCCCTTTAGTAATATTTCTGTTTTTTAAGCTTTGAGTGGTTTGTCTTTTTGGTTATGGCATTTCTTTCCATGCACAACATAACAGTTGATTGGTTTTAAATGTGTATTGACATTTAACATAACGTCAGCCTGCTCGGAATCGGACAAACTCGGAAACATTCGAGAGACAAATTATTATTGCAAATGGCGTAATTCCACGCAAACCTTCCATAAGGCGTCGCCATTTACCTTAAGTAAGATGTTCTCACAAAGTTTTGTGAAAGTATGACCTGGTCTGATTCACTAGTTGTTTGTTTGTTTTCTTGCGGTTTAACAGTGTACTTAATGTTTACATCATGCAGTCATATAACGATATACCAGCCAAAAGGGTGCAGGAAACTCGACACAAATAGCAACAAACAAAAACAATACATGACAATCACTAAACAACACGGAAACATCGCAAAGCCTCTTGATGTTCCTAAGCTCGAGATCACCAGGGTAACATGGAGTTCCTGGCCAACCAGCAGCTTTCCTGTTCAGAACAATTTGAGAAAAAAAATGTTAAAATGCCATAATCATAAAAGCCAGTGTTGTAATTTGTGTTACATTTTTTTTTTTTTTTATTGTTTTAGACAAGACCAGGGTTACCCTCGCTATCCGCCATCATACAGGACACGCGATAATGTTGCTGACGAAAGTCTTTATGCAAAGAGAATTGCACTTCCGCCGCCTTCGTCGGGATTAAATGCTTATAGAAACTCCGCTTACTTAGAAGACCCAGACGACAACCGTTTTCTTCAGCCCATGGCAAGAGATGAGTTCGGTTATCCTGTAACAAGATTTCGAGAAAATCCGGAAGATTTCATCTCTGCGAGATCGCGTGAGATCCCACTAGATGTTATGGCACCACAAAGATCGGACAACTATCGTTATCCTATATCAACCAATCGCGAGATGACGCGAGATCCAACTCCTGGAGGTTACTCCGGAAGAAGCGATGCACGTGCCGGTCTTGATGACGTACACTACGGCTCATCCCCACCAAAAGGGAGAAATGAAATCCTGGAGGCTATTGCGCGTGAGAGATTGGATCAATTACAGCATGATCGTGAAAGGTACAAATCTTACCTTGCTTTTTACGCAAGATCAAACTAGGAAGAATTATTTACCTTTTTGATTATCCTATAGACATTACCAATTAAAAAGGTGATATCTCTTTTCAAAGAACTGGGCCGCTCGTTCGAAATGCTATTATATTTAATCCGCTAATAGATGAGTTATAGCTCTTATACGTTAGTATTGTGATTAAATCCGGTGTAAGTGACTAATCGTCTTTTGAGCAGCTGGACCTAGCAATATCGAATGAAATTTCTAAAAATTTAAAAAGATGATAAAATTTAACGAAGGTTTTGTCAGTTTAACCACGGTTTTGTCAGTTTAATGGCCAAATGATTCCTTTGTAACAACAACATCTTCACTTTGAACTTCAGGTTTTCTAATCAAGATCAATCGTACAATCCTATGTCAAGAAAAAATCAAAGGTAAGTGTCAATTTATTCAACCCTCTGGTTAAGGGCTGCATAATTGAAGCATATTTATGCTGTCTGCTAGGAGTAACCTTAGTTCTCCAACACAGCATTTTAATAAAATATATCACATTATAGGGTTACGGTACTTGGCTGTTTTCGTCTTTGTAAGCAGACCTATACCACCTCCGTATAAGTAAAATATACTTAAGCATCATGACACTAGTCAATCAAAACCATTAACTATTCAATCTAAAAAATATTTTGAATAAATGGCGATAGAAATTTGCTTGCCTCCACCGGGATTCGAACCTGGATACTTTGGATTACAGGCCCAACAATCTACCGACCGAGCTACAGAGTGCCTCTTTAAGACCTTTACCGATAATCGAAATGTGATTTACTGCTATACATAGGCTATTTCATTCCACAGATACCCTTAATTTTTCAACTACATTTTAAAAGTTTGAATTTATTTCATTAGTTTGATTTTCTGTTTTAAAAGCCTCATCTGTTAAAACAAGCCTATGTGTATAATCTCTTTGTCTATTTTATTCAAACTAATAACTTATAGGTAAACTTCGCTGATAATAATTCTAAGGAGTTTTTAGTAGAGGTATTTCGCCTGTAGACATCTGGGGTAAGCTTACCTTTGAATAGGGAAATCTTGAAACTTGCCAAGTTTCATTTTGCAAATATATTTTGCAGGTCCACCGAAGCGGTCGTCAGAGCAGAGAGAACTATTCAATATGTGGAGGAACACAGTAGTGATTCTCCTACTTTGACACATGGAGAATCAAGGACTGATACGCGCCTGGTGGGGCCCAGAACTCAGCATCTCGGCAGTGACCTTTACTCCCAAGTTCAGAGACCATTTAATTACGAATCTGGTCGTCGACCTGGTCAAGGGGGCGATCGAAGACGCCCACTTACTGACTACGATCATCTGGGGCCTGTCGAGAACCTGAGAGGCAATCCGGGTTACAGCAAGGTCCCACAAGAACACAGAGATAATTCGAGGAGCATGGAACAGTACGCATCTCATTATGACAATGCTAGACCTGTACCGCCAACACAAGACCAGAGACCCGCTGGTCAACCCAGGTATAAATCAGACACTTAAATCACTGCCATCGAATATGTCATATTTTAAGATAATCCAGGAAAAAAATAATTTGACCATATTGAAGGTTTGGTACCGTATTGATTCCACCTCTATGGTTGAGGCACCAGTATGCAGCACCCACGCTTTGTATCGCACGAAGTCACTGGTTCCGGTATCTTGATGGTTACATATTTCTCAATACTTTATATACCATGTAAATGGATATAATACTTTCCCTCAATATGTCTGTAGAACATGACATGATATATCGACATCTCTGTGCCAGAATGATTACTTTTTAGAAATATACTAAAGTTATGTACATATATAAGAATAGAATTGAAAAGTGACTAATTGCATCTATTGGTTTTAATTTGTTATTTTTGTGTAAGTTCAGAATGGTTTCACTCAAGAACAACTGATACTATAAGCGCATGTCTATAGTAGACACATACTACAAAAAATTTAACAGAATGTATTGTTGTTGTAAAGGGCTGAATTCTGATCTCCAATTATTAAATTTTGATCTAAGACTTAGTGTTAGTTCATGTTTTATTCTTGATTTAATTTTAGTAGGTATGCTTCCTCAGCCCTTGGTCATAATATGGATCAGTCCCATCACTGGCGGCCAAAGTAAGTGGAATTTGTTTTATTCATCGGATGTCGTGTCTTAGTTTTAGCAACTGATTTTCCTAAACAAAAATACCATTTAATAATTACAGAGGCAAGGCGAGAATAATCAATTCAATGATGCATCGATAAGGCTCATTTAAAATCCTAAAGAGGTTGGGTTAGTTCCTGTTATTAATGATGAGCTTTGGACTTCTTCTTGGAGAAACTGAGTTTAGCCCATTTGATTTAGATATAACCAACACTACCTTTCTTGTCGGAACCGTGTCTTTTCAAAGTGTATGTCTCCCCCACCCACCTCTCACATCAATGCCACACACAAAATTATATTCCAACACGATTGGTACCTTAAAGACCTTAGTTTTTTTATATTATAGAGTGGACTATTAAATGTATTTGTTTGTTTTCAATTTCAGAACCAAGACACACTTTACAGGCCAAAGGGTCAGATAGGATTGTGCAAAACGTCGATACATTCTGTGATTAATAGTAAATATGAAATGTCTTATTGCGAGTAGAAGAAGGGTAAAATCTTGACTATCTCGAAAGATGGCAACATAAACTTTAAATTACCAGTGTGAAAGAGGAGAGCAATAGATAGACTGATAATTGCTCATTATATACCAGGCGATTGACTCGAGATGAAACGAAATCGGCTGTATGGAGAAGATGACAAGAAGAAAAACTAAATTCGTGATCTGTGCTACCATTTTAAGTCGGTCAATATAACAGTTGAAAAAGTAGAAGCAGTGTAAACAAAAATAGATTTCTTTGTAAGTAGATTGAGAAAACGCTTGACCCTCTAGAAGAAGAATGGCCAGAATAAACAGAAGATACTGTTCAGTAAAATTGGTCTTCTACAATATGAATGACGAGAATAAAGAGGAAAACTTTCCAGTATAAAAAGAACCAACAAAACGTTTCGCCTTGGGGAAAAACAAAAAGAAGAAGAACCAGGGTAGCACAAGCAGAAGAGGCCATTATGTTTAAGAAGACTAAGAAAACAGTTAGCCTTGTACCAGAAGACCCCGGCAAGAACAAACAGAAGGTGCTCAAATTCCCTGTATAAGAAGATAAACAAGACAGTTGACCTTGGCATGGATATCCTAAACAGAAGAAGCCCAACGGTATAATAGGGTTAAGAAACAGTTGAACTTCCAGAAGAAGAACCTGGATATCCTAAACAGAAGAAGCCCAACAGTATAATACGGTTAAGAAACAGTTGAACTTCCAGAAGAAGAACCTGGATATCCTAAACAGAAGAAGCCCAACAGTATAATACAGTTAAGAAACAGCTGGACTTCCAGAAGAAGAACCTGGATATCATAAACAGAAGAAGCCAACAGTATAAAACGGTTAAGAAAACAGTTGGACTTCCAGAAGAAGAACCTGGATATCGCAAACAGAAGAAGAAGAAAAACCTGAATGTCGTAAACAGAAGAAGCCTGCCCATTGAAGAAGAAAAAGAAGACGGCTCACTTCCTGGAAGGCTTGGCTAAAGCAACAAAAGAACTGTTCGTAAATGAAAGGAATTTTAGTTTTAGTAAAAAATCAAACTTATTTCCTCAATTAAAATTTGTTATAATACCGTTTCTATAGAAAACGAATCTCCCGCAAACGGTTATGCCGTATGATTAAATAAATCTGCAAGTGATCACCTACATGTTTTAATGTATTTGAGTATAAAGAGACCTAATTATCTCCCTTGCAAATTTGTTTACCCTGAAGTAAAGCTCTCCATAATAACCCCGGGTAAAATGAATCAGCTTTAAGGAAGTGTTACGCAGTAGTCCTCCATGAACAGATAATAATAATATATTTGGAGGAAAGCATTATCTTATTTTGAAGAATTTCTGCAATTTTAGCTTCATGTTTAGTAAGTTTCCCTATGACGTATATAGAAACCGCGACAGAAATATTAGTTTTGGTCAAACTTTGCGGAACCCATTTATCTGATAAAAGAAGTATTCAAATCCTGTTAACTCCTATCTGTCTACATTTTAGCCGAATAAATAACGACCATCCATATGTTTGCTGACAAAGTTTAGCATAAGCAATACAAGCTAGATTTTGTCGCGTCAATTTACTGTGGATATATTTTTCAACTCCTTTAAAAGGAAAGTCGCGTTAATTTACAGTGGATATATTTTTCAACTCCTGTAAAAGGAAAGTCGCGTTAATTTACAGTGGATATATTTTTCAACTCCTGTAAAAGGAAAGTCGCCTCAATTTACAGTGGATATATAGAGGCATGCACATTTTTCTTTCAGCTCATGCATTAAAAACATACATGTGGTTCTTTTTTGTTTATTGATTTCTTGTAATACTTTATTATATATTTATATATATTTTAATAAGCTTAGTGATATTGTATTTTTTAATGCCAAGATTAGTTTATATTCTGACTCGTCTGTATATCTGTAATCGTTTTCATAACCATTTGAATATTTTGTACAGTTTAATATTGTTTAACTTAATTGACTTTTATTATTTGAACTCAGAGCTTTCTTGACGGCTAGACAACCTCGTAAACGTTTTGTTCAACGTGCCCCTTTATAAAAGTCCCAAAAATGAACTTGCATTATTTTCCTTTTAATATTTTATTAAACTTTATTAATAGATTGCTTTGGTTGTTTGTTTATTTGTTTTTTCTTCTTTTAAATCTGTCTTTATTTCATTCTCTCTTTCTTTCTGTTTATCTGTTCTACTCTTTCATTTTTTTTCGATCTGTCACTTATTTCATTGTTTCCTTTATTTGTTTTTTTTTTTTTTCCTTTTGTCTTCCTTTCTTTTATCTTTGTCTCTGTGTTTTTGGTTCGGTGGAATCTTTGTAAATCGTTGATCATACTTGTTAATTCGGATGTGTAGCTGTTTACAAGTTTTATTTTCTGTTTAATTCCGCACTTAAGGCATTTCACATACATTTCTATGGTGTCAGACTCAAGGCTTGATAAGATTTATTTATTATATATATATATACATTCATCTTTCTTTCTTTCGTTCGTTTGTTTGGGGTTAAACGCCGTATTTAAGGTTATTTCACTCACATCACTGTGCACCAGCCCAATGTGTGAACACCACTGACAAAAAAACAAAAACAATACAGGTTCTGTATAAACTCTAGTTTCGCGTGAACCAGAGTCTTCTCGCGTTAACTTCCACCACGACTGCAGAGTCTGGTAGCATTACAGACTATATCTTGCATAAACAAAATGGCCGTCATATTGCCCGGTTATTGAACAGTTGGTTTTCTGATACGTTAATTTTTCAAAAATATTTCAGACATTAAATCGAACCCAAAACCTATATATTAACTTACACATCAATTCATTTTTGGCATATTTGTTAACATTATGTTGAATTATTCATTTACATGGAGAAAAAAATCTATAATCTCGAATTAGGATTAAACTAGGTCCTTTTGGCTGAAATAGCCCACACTTTCCAGACTGAGCTGCAGAGGTTCACGATAAAACTGCCCAACATTTTTCCAATGAATTAAGGCCTATTAAACTCTACAAGAAACACAGTTGGCCACTAAAGCAGCATGTCAAGTATAATATATGTTTTTATTGAAGAGAAAGACATGTTTGATTGCCTCCAAGAGGCTTTGGGTTCCTGGTTGCCAGGGCCATCGTTCTAACCGACTAAGCTACAGAGCTTTAAACATAATATATAGATACCCGCTGCTTAGCGGTAAGGTGTCTGCCGACTAACCTACTTCAATCTACTGTCCACAGGTTCGAGTCCGTCTGTCGACCATCGGATATACGATTGAGTCTCACTCATAGTATTAGAGCAAATAGCAGTGTGAAATGGACAAATCCGTCGCCATATAAGTGAAATAGCCTTAAGTATAAGTTAAACCCCAATCAAACAAGCAGAACAAATCACCCATTTGGCTGACACGCTGTCGTGTTAACTTCAAATATGACCTAAACCCAAAGCAAATAATAAACAACCTTTAAAAGAAAATATCGCTAACATCCGTGTTTTATTCGCACGCCCTGCACCAACGACGAATGTGACTCCTATACAATCGTTATCGCGTCCACTGATATAGCGGTATGTGTCATCAAGCAAGAAATACCATAAATACATATCAGGCATATGTGCGTATTGTTAATAAACTGTATATTTACACAACCTGTATTTTGACAACGTTATGAATAAAAACTTAACGTGAAGCGGCCACGCCTTGAAGTAGCCTACTATTCTGGGCGATGAAAGTAAATCATATTGATTTCAAAGCATTACTTGATAACAATGACGTGTGATAGTTTTCACACGACTCGACTGTACAGTTCTTAATCTATGACAGTCTATCGGGCAATGTTGTCTTATTTAGAGATACAGACTTAGAGTGCACATAACTGTGGTTTTTAATTTTTTAGCCTACTATTACCGACAAATAAGTACTGTCCAATAATATCTGATATACTTAATTTGCCGATTTTTTTAATATGCCAAACGAGACTTGAAATCGCCCATTAACCTTGTTAAAAGTAGGGAAATACGGTTCAAGTATCAGCTGCCAAGCCGCCATTTTGCGCTGAGTATAGACTTGAAATTTTAACCGAGGGCAACTAATTTCAATTTTATTTAGTCGTGTATACCTAATAAAAAGATAGAGGATATATTTGACGGGGACTTGAACCCTGTATTCAGTCTGTTAGTTTATCTTTTAGAAGATTTTAGTGCTACTTCAAATTCCTAAGTAGGGTAATTACACAACTTTGGACGTTTAAACTTTGAAGCTAGACTGTGATAGGATACACCTAGGTTACTGTCTACTTACGGAAGCCTATTAGTGCCATGCAGAACAAAATAAAGTGAAAATAAATGCGTTATAACGGTTGAGTTTCCGATATAACGAATTATTTTTTCTGAATGCTTTGTTTGTTTGATTGGGGTTTTACGCCGCTCTTACGGTTATTTCACTCACATGACGGCGAACTAGCCCAATTGGTGACAGAAACCATGCACCCCCTACGCCGCTTTGTCTTATTTTTCACAAGACAAATAAGACAAAGCGGCGTAGGGGGGGCCTGGTTTATACACACTTATTTGTCACAAGACAAATACAGGACACTCACAGGACAATGAAAACATCCCAAGCATATCGGCGCCCTTTTCCTCTTTCGCACAGAAAACCTCAGAACAACAGAAAGCTCCCTCCAAACTGTATTCTGCATTGTACTTATAAGCTCACCATCTATTGAAGGGCTCTGTTTGAAGTTTTCTTATGGGTATTCCTTTTTGGGATATGTCAGTACGTATTGGAGATTTAAACATAAAATTCCGTACAAATTCCAACTTCGTCAGCATGCCGCGGAAGAAGTCATATTCAGAGTTTATGTTGGCTTTAAATAAATTTATTTGGGGTTAAGAAAAAAAGTGGGGGCGAGGTTAAACACAATTTATCTATATTATGATATTCATTTTGTGCGAGACGCGCGGCCGTTTCTTAGCGGTTAGCGAGTGCGCTTACTAATCCTACTCCAATGTACTGTTCACAGGATCGAGTCCGTCTGTCGACCCTCAGGCATAAGAGTGATTGACACTATGTGGTTCCGGCAATCGCTGGGGTGGTTTTTTTACAAGGTTTACTCCCGGTTTTCCATCTTTATTAGACAAGTAGCAGTGCGAACAGGGCAATCGGTCGTCATATAAGTGAGATACCCTTGAGTACGACGTTAATCCCCAATCAAGCAAAGCAATTTTAAAAAAAGTATATTGTGCGGGTGCAGCGGTCACTGTAAAGCAGAAACGCTCATTTGACAGTCTAAGATTAATTTTAAGTGTAATTTGCTAGTAAGAAAATTCTTGGGAAAAGGTTTGTTCTCAATGTTCAAATACACACTTCCAACTGTCATGCAATAGATCTGTTGACATTTTGCTAGTTGGTTTGAGGTAATAGCCAACAGGTAGTCAGTCCAGGTGAGATAATCGTCTTAATCTCTTCAGCCTGCTATAATCTTTGAGGCAAGCACTTTACAGTTTAAGTCTGAAAAACATTCTAAAATGCATCATTTTTTGGTCAAACTTTCGCATTATCAAGATTTTGAAAAAATTCAGAGAGTTAAAAAAAAGACAAAGTAAATTTTTGGCGCCTGACTAGCGGTAGAGTTCTTACACGAAACCCAGCTAAAAACTTTTTTTAGTATTCAATACATTTCTTAAATAAAATAAAACCGGTGTTTATTAAGCTATACGAATAAATCGATGAAGAATTTTGCTACTGAAATACAATGATACGTGAGATTTTTGGAACTGTCCGTGTATTTAACCGCATGTTTACCACAATCACAACGAAAATATCGTTTTTTAGCTAGATTGTGGCTCTAGATACACGCCATTACACTACTGAGTTATCGTTCTTTAGTTACATTACGACTCTCACACGAAAGAAGCAGCCAATCAGGAAGTCGTCTACACATCAATTCGACAACAAACAAGCGTGACACCAGTGTATATTGACGGGTCTGTGTTGATGTCAGGACTCGTTAATAGGACTAAGATCGTGCTGTATATTACATGTAGGGCCTAGTTGTCATCCTGTGTTTAAACCGTCTCTTTCATTCGAATGGAGGCTCCATTTTTTGTTTAGTGTAGTTGTTGTCGACTCAGGTAGGATTGGAAGAGAGGCTTAATGCAGAAAAAACGTCTCTTCCGCTTTGCCTCGGTATGATGATGTTGATGGTGACCAGTGGCAGTTGGGATGAAGTGCTCTGTGCTTTGTCCAGATTCCCCCAATACTAATAATTGATTTTATTTTAGCATGTCCCAATATTGCTTTATTGGATCTTTGAGGTCACAGAGAGATGGACTCGCCATGTAAGTTATAGCACAGCGCATGATGGATGACATGCCGTAAAAATGCCAAATGACAGGACAAATGACTTGCTCTCTTGGAAATATATAATAAATATAGTTCTCCTTTGTATAGCAAAGCCAGTATGGTCTACACTTAGATAAGACTACCCTAAACCATAGTGCAAATTCAGTCAGCAGCTTTGTTAACAAACTTTGTGTTTTCAATAGTGTACATTTATCTGTACGTCTGAGAGTTGTATCCTGTTTCTCAACAAAAACACTGGTAATGAGGGTGACATTGTTATTAAACTAAACCCTGTGTGACCTTTGACATCAACTCAGATTATGATTGTTGGATTTAGGGTTTTAGGACGTGCTTAAGCTTTGGTCGATTGATTGACTGATTGTTTTACGTCTTGCTTAAGGGTATTTCACTTGTATGACGGCGGTGTATGCCAGCAATAATTGACACTAGCACAAACAAGATGTGACGCATTTCTATAATGTTGGGAAGTTAATTTTCCTCCTGTGCTAAAGCAAGCATTGCTACCCATCAAAGAAACTACCCTCAGCCAGAGGGACCGTACTTAGCGTCATTGCACTCAAATGACGGCTTGCCGGACTAATGGACCAACCGCCCTCGAAGTCATTGGCAACAATTAGTAACAAGACAGGACAATCACAAGATACGGTACTGAGATATCACAAACAGATCGGCCTCTTGACGTCCTTTATATTTGGGGCCAAAAAGGGTCGGTTGCTCATAGAGCTATTAAATTTCTGCTATTAGATGACGTCAGGTCTTATTGAAGGTATATATGTAATCCACTATTAGCGATTTAACGTGTTGTTAGCAACTAATAGCATTTCGAACAACTGGCCCCTGGACAATAGGAATATGCCAGCCATCCGCATAGGCATACGAGCAAACACACTTAAGTATTTATATAAATGTAATCGACTGTTCTATGAGTGGCTGGTGAATTCTGAATATTTTGTTCCACGATTAAAACTGAGCACCAAGCTTATGACGTATTAACGTAAATGTGAAGTTATGGAACGTCCTAGCGGCCATTGCAGAGACTAATGCTTCGGGAAAGTGAGATGGTTGTATTGACTTCCATATGTAAAAACATTTTGTTTAGCTGGAAAGAGATCGCGGTCATTTGTGGCCCGCGGACATCAAACCACGAGGGACTGGGAGAAGTGATAAATCCTGCCAAACTCGCTACCAGTTAAAGCCAAGTGTCATGAGGCTTTTCGCATGGATAATCAATCGATTTGACCATCTCGACGTCCTATTCTTTGACGTGATCCCACCATATTGACCAATGACGCGTGTCCGAATTGCGTTCCTCTGACCATTGTGTTTTCTTATTTTGTTTAATATCTGAACACATTTAAAGCACAATACATTCAGCAGAAATATTAGGTCCCATATATTTTTAGTTTGTTTGTCTGGCGTTTTTAAGCCGCGCGTCAATTACATTCACTCAAACAACGACTCGCCTCGCAAGTTACTGGCTTTAACTGATACAATGCAAACACATGATATAAAACATGGGATATAAGATGTTTTTGTATGGTAGGCGGTGGGTACGGCTTGGAGGGTGTTTAGGGAGGTGGGAGAGGGGGGAGGTGTTGGCCCCTCACTTTTTCTAGGGTGTGGACTAGTAGTTAGAAATGCGGGGGTGTTGACAAGACCCCCTCCTCTTCTCTGCCCGGCACGCACCCCCCCCCCCCCCTACACACACGCAC
>JARFOD010070969.1:0-22328 GCA_031763545.1 Mopalia muscosa
GCGCCCCAGGACTTCCCGGAGACGGCTCTCATGAGATTGACGAAATCAAATAAACACAATGATATCACCATGGCAATATTATATGACTAAAGCCAATCAAGTGTCATGTTGTTTCACGCTGTTTTTTGTTCAAACCAAATGCATTGAGTACTTGGTGACTTTTGTTTTTTTGTGTACATTTTGTGCTAACATATTAGAAATGTAGATGGCCGTGGTTAGCGTGTGCGCCTTCTAGTCTTATTTCGATGTATTTTTCCCAAGTTCATCTTTCGACCATCAGGTACATGAGTGAGTCACAAGATGTGGCTCCAGTACTTGCGGGGTGATTTTTACGAGGTCGCCTGTCGATTTGCCACCCCAATCAAACAAACAAACAATATAAATAAACAGGCTCTGTATCTTATTACTTACATCGATTGGGGTTTCAGAATACTCAAGCAATATTGTCTATATCATATCACAAGTTAAAAATCATTGGTTGGCCCTTCCTTGCTGTAAAGGGATAACTTTATTTCGCAAATGAACGTCATTCTGTTGTACTAGCGTTATGATTCGAACCCCCGTATTGTAACAAATGTCGCCAGTGTTTATAATTTCATCCAAAATGCTTGTAAACTGATAGGTTTAAAAAAACAACCGGAACTGCTCTCAGGTCGCCGTTGAAGACAGTCTCCTACTATAGTTCGATATTGAAATATTTGAAATTGTTAACACCTATACATATGAATGTCCTTTTCATTTGTTTCTCTTTGTTCTAAAGTTTGCTCCTTAAGGTCCATAACGGGTGCCTTTGGCATTCAGTTTGATTCTAGCTTCACTAGAACGAGAAGATCAAACAAAGATCAAACATGGAACGTGATCAAACAAAGATTCTAACCCTAGGCGTGTTACATGCCGTGCGCAAATAAACATAATATATGCGTCGGCTCGGGTTTTGACTCGGTGTCAAATTGACGACAGATGTCTTTAACAACATCACTATGACCTATGCCTCCGTGATGTAAAAATAATTGTTATTAGCGTGATAGTTATTAATCAATCCGACGATCTAAATTCAAGCAAGTAAACTGCAGGGAAACACTCCTGAATGAAATTCAGATTTCACACGGAAAGAAACAGCTGTTAAATTCAGATATATATCCTAGGTTTTTCACAGATTTGTTGACTGAAACAATAACAAAACATACGCCACTTTATAACTAAGCAGTGGGTTTTATTTTGTTTAACATGGTCGTTTGGATAATAGAATTCCGAGTCAGTCTACAGACAAATACGGCTGAAAGATATCCGAAGAGGCTATCGGGGTTTAAGGGGTTTATTGAGAGGTGTGTTTCTACTCTCTAGCTAAGACCCATAACTGTTTTTACAATCAGTCGTTCTTATAAAAGCTGTATATTGAAATCTGCTACAAAGTGTTTTCTTTAGAATGCCTTTTGGATAAAATAGTCCGTTTTTAATCTTACTTCTATGCCTCTTATAGGAGCCATGATTGAGGCTCTATCGATGAGAACTAGAAATCATCGATATATACATACTAATGTATTAGCCTGTGCAGGGAAACGATTGGTAGGTTAAAGGAACATGACTACCTTCAACCAAATTACCCTGAACCAAACTACCATGTTTCTCTTGAAAGAGATTGATGTAACAAGAGGCGGATTTTGACTATAAATGTATAAACAGTTTGAAACTTTAACTCTCTCCACTCCCACACGATACCCCTGTATTGCATCTTCCCATTGCAAGGGTCAAAATATGTAAGACGAGTCTGTCACATTACTACCACTTGCTGCAATTTGAGGCAAAAACGTGGCAAAATCTAACCGGACTATTGCAGAAACATTTAGCCAATTCGAAAGTCGGTCACTCATCAAAGTCGGCAAAAAAAACAAGTGTGGCGCCACTGTCACTTAACGCGTCTGGGATGATGCCAGGAATCGGTAATGGCACTAAAATCGTGCAAGTATATTACATGTATAGCCTACTTGTCATCCTGTGTTTAGACTGCCTTTTAAGAAAGCTCCAATCTGATTGGGTGCCGTAAAAAGGTGTGATCCGAAAGTAAATGTTGTATACTCATTTAACTCATTTAACTCAGGGGTTTCAATCTATTAAGGCAAGGTAGGGAAAGAAGAGAGTCTTAATGGCAGCGTATTTCTTTTCCGCCTCGCCTTTAGAAGATGCTGAATTGTAGATTGTTGGTTAATTCCGCACTGATGAATGTATCGGTTGTATATTTTATTATCTATTCGATCGCTGAAGTTTAGAATCGTGTAACCTTTGATTTAATTGAGTATCGACTCAAACTGATTAACATTTAGGTTAATTACAACATAACCATATAAGCTGTCTGTTTGAAATCTCTACATTCATATACAATCCGCCCTTTAGCCAGTCCTCAAATGACATATATGGGGTTTCGTTTGTCTGGCATATCCTTTTCTTGGAAGAGATGCGATTTAAAATATCGATTGTATATCTTTCACATATAGCCGCAGTAATGTTCAAGTGGCAAATTCTGCCAGCTGTATTTTTTTTTAGAAAAAGACAATCTGGCCTGAAATTGGAAAATAAAATTGTTTTTTTTTGTAAATCTGTTAAGCTATTGATGGGTTTGAAAATTTGCTTTTGTTTTTTTTAACACCACTGCTTGTTGCTTTTATTTACTTTTGAGCTGGAACGAAAGATTTCAAGTGGCAAATTCAGCTGGCGAAAGATCTTTTAGTTTCGCAGCACCTACTGTCTGGAACTCACTTCCTGTAACTCTTCGTAGCACACCTAGTCTACCCCAGTTTAAATCTCATTTAAAGACATACTTCTTCAACCAAGCCTTTCTGTAGAACTTTCCTTTGTGTACTTTGGACATACCTTTCATGGATAGAGTTACTACTTTTTTACCCAGAACTGTGCTATCTTACCCAAATGCGCATTGAGTTCATTTTTTGAAGAACTGCGCTATACAAATGCTATTTATTATTATTATTATTATTTCCAATTAGTTTTAAAAAAGGACAGACCGATTGTCAATTTGACAAAAGGAAGCATCTACTCAAGTATAACATTCAATAAATGTGATCGTGTGTGTGCGGGCGGAGGAGGTAGGAAGATTGTGCGGGCGGAGGAGGAAGGATGATGTGGGGATGTGTATACATAATGCAAAAAATCTCGAACAGGTTTGACATTTAGTTGTTGAATTATTTTTGGCATTTGTATAATAGATTTAATTTAACTCAAATTTGGATATTAATGGTGCAACAAGTACAGTATAATTCATGGATGCCCTTTGATACTTTAAGTCGCTGGAAAACACTCAGTTCGGACAGCTTTTAGTTTCAACTTGTTATCCGTCAGTTTCAACAAAGCATCAAAGTTTAAATTATTTGTTATTCGGTATTCGTAGAAAAAATAATATCCTATTCAACTACATGCAGCTCACCTTGTGACAAGAGAGGCTGTACATAAGGTTATTTCACTCACAAGACGATGTGCATGCCAGTCCAATGGGCGAACCACCCTGCACGCCACTGTCAACAAACAAAGGCCAGACAATCGCATGACGCAACACAATGACATCACGGGCACATCGGCTTCCTGTTCCCCTTTAGGTTAAAGAGCAACAGGGCAACTTGAAGCTCCCTCCAATCAAAACTGAACTCACCACTGACAGCAGTCAGCTGGTTTGGTCTGTGGGCAAAGACTGAACAGACACAAGGAAGCATGCAAGTCAACAAAAATTACCAACAATTTGTGACTTTTACCAACCCAAAACCAACCAGCCCTATGCAAACAATCGTACGTACTGACTGCTGTCCTCTGTAGTTTATATTTATGTTCCAAATTTTAATAGCATGTTTTTTTTCCCCCAACATCTTATTCACTGTGCAAATTCTAACCGCTAATGTAACAAAATTTAAATCTTATCCTAAAATATTAAATGGTTGGTGGTACACTTAGGTCCTTTAAATTGATTAATAGTTCTGAAGGAACAACAGCAATGTAAACAATTATTACATTGGCGGTTTTTATTACATTAGCGTCTGCTACAACGTCTCCCTATGTTTATAACAGGCGCCACGGGGCCGTTATCTTCACCACTGACTAGGCAGTTTTAGGAGTATAGTTAATCGGCTTACTTTAATTTCGATAACTGGGTTAGAGATAGACAAGATGTCTGGCGAAAGCAGTAAAAGCTTCATTTTTTGCACCAATATAGATAATACAAGACAATTCCCACGACCATGACACAATACAACTACGATAAAGACACCCTGTTATGTTACAAACGGGATTTCTACAATTATTGATTGATTGATTAATTGGTGTGTTATGCCATGCTTGAGGGTATTTCTCTATATGCCGGCGGTGTATTCCAACAATAATCGACACTAGCACAACCAAGATATGAAGTATTTCAATAATGTTGGAAAGTTAATGTTTCTCTAGTGGTAAGTAAAGACATCATTGCCACTCTTCAAACTTACTGCCCTTGGCCAGAAGGTCAAACTTTCTACTATAAACCAAATTAATAGTAAAGATTTGTATATGTCCTCCACTTTGAAGAGAATACAAGTCTCCGTCTAGAACTATCGTCAGAGTATATCTCGCTCTCCACTCGGAATAGGGGTTTTCCGATCCATTGCTTATCCACAACAATAGTTGGGTGAATTTCAAAATGATTGTTTGAAAGAATTTATAGCTAGATCTTGGTAACATGAAAGCATTTATTTCGATCAACACAGTATTTAAACCACATATGCCTATTTGTAAAAATTGGTTTGCAATACCCAAATACTGACTGAGCTAAGTTTATTACCCTAATGACTTCCTTCATAGAGAAGTTGTTCTACTGATAATATGTTAATATTACCGTGAGGGGCTTATTGATAATCTTAAGCCTTCGAGGGATCTTAATTGTCGAAAAGCCTGTACACATTTTTTATACTTACTTGGTTTTCTGATCTTTACTACTTTAGTTTAAAACTTAGCTTGCTAAAGTAAAGGAACTATCACCATGTAAGTTGTGCATGCATCATCTTTATAGTTTGGATTTGTAAGAAATTTGGTGTTTACGTTGGATAACATTGTACACAAAGTGTCAGCTCAGTTTAGGTTCGTTTTGTACGAATAAATCGTCTTCAGACGTTAAACAGGGATGAGCCGACAATAATCTCTTTATCCGGTTACTGGCACAACACTCCCATTCACTTTCCAATTGGTCTATGCCCGTAGCCGATTACGGATCGACGAAAATGACTGAGGTCTATAGGTCAGTCGTTTGTATGTTAAGGCTTACCAGTACATACATTTTATGTAAGTTTGTCTAAGCCCTGTGGGCTGTGTATTTTAGTCATCTAGATTGATTGATTGATTGTTTGATTAATCGGTGTTCAACTACTTGCTTAACGGTATTTAATTCACATGTTGGTAACAACGAGTTATGTCCGCCGGCCTGCTATGGGTAATAAGGTCTGATGATTATCTCAGATTATGCTCCTATTATTTGATGTTTCACTTGATGTGGCGACCGATTGTTCATTTCTTAATCAGATTTAAATACCGTGTGAATACGGAAGGCAAATAGTCCGACACACCAACCACTGATCTACGGTGAGTGGACAGCTATGGATTTTGAGAGTGGATCGTATAAATACATCGTGTATGAATTCACTGACATATGCCTAAACGTTGAATAGATTGGTAATGTTCAAAATAGTACCAATAACTATAACTAGATTAAAAAACACCATTATTTAGTTGGGCTATTTTTCATTTTATGTTTGAGTTTTGACTTTGTACTTGACCAAGATATTGATTCCAAAATCGATACTGACAAGACCCTGACGATATTTACGAAATATATTGAGCGAAATAAATAGACCAATTCGAATGTCCCACAATTGTTAATAATATCGTAATTTTCACATGCATCGGACATTTATGCATGTTATTGGGCAGAAATGAATAAATCCGAATTGACAAATCTGGAAAGAATCGCATGGATTCCAAACAATGCACATGACTCAGATTCGATCACCAGGTGAGCTATCGAGATTAAATGCGCCTACAACACACATCGATGTGTAAGTTGATATGTGTCCTTTGATTTGTGACTGTCCTTTTATCAAAGCCGTTAGTGTGGTATTGATATAGTTGCCAAATCGAGAACAGTGAAACCTTCTCCCAGGATTAATTCGTCATGATGTGGCCGGATGTAAAACGCTCTAGCTTTAATCGTCCATGATGATTGTTCTTATACATGAACTAATTCTACCAACTTGGTCTTCGCTTCCGACGGTCAAATACATAACTCGTGAAATATCCTCTTACTTTGCGACCTCTGTATCAATATCAAAGACATTTACCAATTATAAGTATATATCAATTATCAATTGATCGAAATAATTGCAATAATTTGTTACTGTGTGCCGTTTGTACACGAAGCATGTCTATTGACGGAAACAACCCAAACACGCTACAGTCATTCTAGACGTCTAATCACTGTTAATATCGAATGGTTCAATCACATATACCAGACCCTATGGAGTTTATTTACGCTAACTATTTTCTGTTCTTAATTGATGTTAAATCGCTTCACCAGGAAAGCCCTGATATACGATGAGCAAGCGTTTTCCCAGCAAACACACTACGTAACCACAACATGTATACTAACTTTACGTTAGCAACTTCACAAGAAAAGGTTAGGTAGCTATTTGGTACCAGTTGATACAAGGTTGTCAAAACGTGTAATTTAATATTGTAACGAAACATATCGTTTATGACAAAACATCTGACTTAGTTGTGAATTGGTAGCGTTTTGTACAACGTAACAACAAATTTGTCAAAGCATCACATGATGCAAAAACGACTGTCGTGCGCAAATATACCTAATAAGGAACACAGCTCAGTGGTATTAATGAGACGACTATGACCCCGTTGTTTATCGCTGTTCTGACTCGCTCCTTTCACAGACTCACACGACATGAGGGTACCAATAGTTAAAATCCATCTCGAAGACAGAAACAGCTTATACTTTAAATAAAAAAATTCATTATCTGTAAACCAACTTGCTGTATTGTGACATTTTCAACTCCGTGCGATTGGTCATTTACCGAATTTCCTAAATTAACAAAACTTAAGATTCAAATTTTGTTTTCTTAATTTTATCAAACTTACAGCACAAATAGGGAGTTGGTTGTGAACTTGGTTTTAAACATGTATGTTTCACAATCGATATAATTTAATGTCAACAAAATAACAGAAAAATTGTTTTGCACAACTTTGGTGTTTTGCTGTTTAACATCTCAGCTGGGTCTGATGGCGTTGTCATGGCAGCACGCGGTGCCAGGGAAAGTAGCTTTATAATTCTGATTAGTTGGTGACAGTTTACTGCATACAAGGGGTAATTTAGGAATTAGAGCCACTATTAAAGAAAGAGAGGTCTATATTTTCTGTCTATTTCGGATCAGAATGGTGTTAAACCCTCGACATGGGATATAGTGGTGTTCACAAAACCTGTGTTTTTTTGTTGTTTTTTTTTTCTTTTTTGCTGTAGTTTTTTTTTCCAAAATTAAGGTGTGTGTTAAGTATATAAAGTAATTAGTTGGAATGGGACAGGAGCAGTAAGGTATATAAAACGTATATAAAAAAATATAAATAATGGAACAGGAGCAATAAGTTGCATATACATATTGGTGTAATTATTTGTAATGGGAGCAGACAGGTGTGTGTAACATATATAAAAAAAAGTTGCCAATGGCTCAAGGTTTATGATAGGTATATAAACTAATCATTTGTAATGTGACAGGAGCAGTAAGGTGTGTGTTACGTATATAAAGTAATTATTTTTAGATGGAACAGGAGTATTAAAGGGAAAGGCAACTGTGTTTCGACCATAACTTTTTATTTATTTTTTTTTTGTGCATATTTTCAAATACCAACATCTGTATTTCGAGTAAGTATAACCGTTAATTAGTTAATTTGACAGGCGGGACTGATGTCATTGTTCCAAAACACGGTCGGTCACCAGTGTGTCCGTTTGTTTATGGATGCATTGGAAGGCCTGTCCCAACACTGGGTATACTCAAGCGCAATGTTAATCTGTTGTTTACTTACCAAAATAGCACTGTGAGTTACACATACGTTTAGCATGTTTTTATTTGACTTACGGTTTTGCAAAATCTGGCTTTAATTAGCAGGTCGATATGTAAAAGTGGTTGTTTGTTGCTGTTTTTTCGCCTTGGGACAAACCCTTCAGTTTCGGCTTCATATGAAAGCATCCACCAGTACAGGCAATAGGGGACAGCCTCGACTAAATAATATAACTATCTGGTTTACGTACAATGACGTCATTTCCGTTTTTTTTTTTAATTAACTAATTAACGGCTATGCGAATTTGATTGCAAGTTCAATACAGATGGTTGTGTTTGAAAACAAAAATAATAAGCTATGGTCGAAAAACAATTGTCTTTCCGTTTAAGGCGTGTGTTACGTATGTTAAGTAATTATTGTAATGGGACATGAGAAGTAAGGTGTATGATACGTATAGAAAGTAATTATTTGAAATTACACAGTAGCAGTAAGGTGTAAGACACGCATTTAAAGTCATTACTTGTAGTCAAGGCAAAATGTTTGAATCACAGTTCTTCTGTTCGTAAAATCCCTTTGCGGATATGACACAGAACTCCTATGTCCTAGTCGAGGGGAATGGGTTTGTTTGTTTGTTTGTTTGATTGCAGTTCAAAGTATAAGTGAATTTCGCTTATATGACGATGTGTCCACTTCAGACTGTCCCTTTCATAATGCGGGTGCAAATATGAGGAAACCCCTGTAAAAGGCATCCCCGCCATTGCCGGAGCAACATCGTGTGTCTCTGTCGTATACCTGATGGTCGATAGACGGACTCGAAGTTGTGAACGGTACATTGAAATAGGATTAGTAAGCGCATGCGCTAACCACTTGCCCACGGCAGCGGCCTCCCAAGGGAAGACAACGCATGGTTCCGATAAGGTTTAGTTACCAACCTAGAAAATTTAACAATTTGTCGCGGAATTTAAAAAAAAATAATTTTCATTTTAGGGCCAAGCATAGATTTCAGTCAGATTTTATGACAAACTTTTCTTGAGACTCCCATTTGCTAGCATGCAAGAAATGGCCCCGGGCATTTACTCCCTTATCCAATAAACTTCAAAACTAGAATTTTCACGAGAACAGAGAGACAAATTGCTGACAGGATAGGTACAACGGAGAATTTTAATATATGCGATATTCACTGTCAATGTTCATCAAAAATCATACGTTCGTCATGTTTGTTCCAAACGCAATTTACTAGAATGGAAAATTGCTCTTTCTGAATTCCATACAAACTGCGTGGATTTTCAATCGACGGACAAAGTCAGTGGAATGGCTCAATTGACAGTAGTAGTAGGTGATTTAATAACCAGCAAGTGTGAAAGAAGCACGACGATGATTGAAAACGAACTCTTCAACTCCATCATTGGGAATTTGTTATGTTTACGACAAACCTAATAAACGCAATTAAAATGTCTCTTAAAACCGCCACATTAATTGTGTTACTTAACACTTTCCCGATAAATCATAAGAGCAGACCGTTGCAACTGAATTCAGCTCTACAAAAAACTAAGAATCATTTCTTAATCGTATACGAAAATATAACGGTTAGCAACTTTTATTTTCAAATTGAATTATGGAGTAAGACACTTTTGCTTGCCTCCACCAGGATTAGAGCCGGAACCTCAGGCCCAGCGTTTTCTCCAACTGAACCACAGCGCTTCACAGCAGAAGGGTCCCAAATTTCCATCTATATAAAAGCTGCGAATCTTTCTATAAGAGAATCCCTGCCTCAATAAGTTTTCTAGGTTCCATATTGTTATTCCTAATGGCTCTTAGCTATTGTGTTAAGACTTAATTGCGAGACCTTTTTCGGATAATTATTTCCGAAATATACCGGAAATGAAGACGGTTAATTCGCAGGGACTATTTACATGCGCAGTCACGTGTGTAAATTGATTTCCGGCTTCTTTACCTCCGACAAGAAGATAAATAGACTAGCCGCAGGTATAGGAAACAACGTACTAAACACAAAACACTTCTAAGTATATATGCCCCAAAGTAAGACAAGTAAAAATAAATATAACCTGTCTTGTATACTAGTATGTATAACCGAGTTAAATTAAATGTAATGTATCTTACTTTATGTTTTAGCTTCATTGCTAAAGGCACTGTAAGGTTATAGACAACAAAATGTTTGCAAACAATCCTCAGATTAAGTAACACATTGTATTGCTTTCATTGAACAGCGAGTTTATGTTAAATCTTTGACACATTATGCGAAATATCAGTTCTGGTCGTTGAAATACTTTGCAATAAAAACATCACATTGACAGATCTTAAATTACACTTTATGAGCATAATATCATCCTCGCTGGATCTGTTTAGGGCATTCATTATGGGTGGCGTTTTTGTTTTTTCGTTTGTTTTTTTTTTTTTATTTGTGCTTGGTGACTGTCCTGTCTTGCCTCTTTATTGTATTATACCTTTGGATAAAAGTGATATTAAGTATTAATCGAATAGACGTTGGTGCATTCTAAAGAGGAAATACCTTTGGATAAAAGTGATATTAAGTATTAATCGAATAGACGTTGGTGCATTCTAAAGAGGAAATGAGGCTTTTTTGGATCGTCTTTAATATTTAAAAATGTATCTGAAGATATATTTATCTAGTTTTCTCCCATTTTTATGGTGTGACCTACAAAACGTCGTTATAAGGACACTTTTCTACTTGATTAACCAATTTAATACTGTTTTTAAATTCTGATAATTTGTCCACTTATTTATTTAATTTGCAATAACTTTTAAAATTAAGCTTGGATTTTCACCAAAATTCAAATTCGTTATCCTGAGTATCCTAGCTAATTATCCCCAAATATATCAGTTTTCTTTCTCTATACATTAAACATATATTACATTTCAAATATATTCAGCGAGATAATGGGCTTACGAAATATAGTTTCAGTAAATTCAGGAAATATTTTTAGACCAGCGGTTGTAAAGCACCGGTGAAAAAAATATTTTTTTAGAGAAAGATTCCTGCAGGAGTTAATGGTATGAAAACATTTGACAAATAACAATTTGATGGTAAATGCACAGCCAGAAAATTGGTGACGGCCTTACCATTATATGGTGATAAGGTCTGGTCATCACCATATAATGGGGTCCACAAATGGTGATGACCTGTCCCATCACCTTTAAATGGCGACAAGGTCACTTCGTCACCATTTATTGGTGACAGCAAACGGTGATAACTAAATCTATGACCATTATTTGGTGTTGAAATTTACCATCACTAATAAATGGTGATGACCAACAAGTGCTCACAACAAGGCAACGCCATTAAACGGTGTTGGCACTTCTCATCACTAATAAATGGTGATGACCAGCAAGTGCTCACAACAAGGCATCGCCATTAAACGGTGTTCACTTCCAAATTTGGATCTGTATGCCAACCCAATAAGAGAAATGACTTAATTATCTAGAAACCATCAATTCTGTATTTATTGTTTATGTAATAGTTCTGTCCTCCATATCTTTCAAAGCTCTGTGTTTTCCAACAGAATTATAGTCCATTAATTCACTCACACAAATAGTTTTGTACACTGGTGGATTGTAATGGCAGCACTCCCAAGCATGGAAATGTTCGCAAAATTCCAAATTGAAAAGGCAGGTAACAACTCACAACTGAATAGCAAATAAATGGTGACAATATTCAACCTGAAAAAAAGTTCCACTTAATATATTTTTTTAAGACTTTTAACATGTAATATATTCAGAAAAGCCTTAAATCCACACATAAGTTATCTCTCTTTATGGTTCCAATTCAAGCCTATAGCGCACGTCATTTGTAATGCACAAATACCAGTATGAGGCCCCAACACAAAACCCACCGAGACAAAACATTTGAACAGCAGACACTATGGCGCCATATATTGCCGGTTGTTTTTGCACACTGCTTAAATTCACTGCGGGTGATTCACTGGGGGTGATTCACTGGTTGTCTTAAAGAAACCAAATCTAGCTGTTCGTTGAATATGTAACAAAGGAGGGATTATTGAAAATGCATAATACATACATTGGTCTTCTAGCAGGTGCCCGAAAACCTCTGTCAAATGTTCTTCTCGCCCCTGGCGATCACCAACAAGGCTGTCGTTAGGTGTGGAAATATAGGCCTATACAACTACATGTACATATAGTCCAAAATATTCTGCCAGTAATAAGTTCAACACATATTTCCAATATATTCCAAAGTAAATAAAAACAATATTTTGGAAAACAGCCAGTTATGTGTAGGTCCATGTACCTGTAGGCTATAATGTAGGCCCAGGAATGACTAGGCCTACGTGTGTATGCTTTCGTCCTCATTCCACAATTAGAAACCTAATTGCCACTTAAACAAGTTAATTAGAAACCTGACATAAAAAAAAACTTTTGTGGAACTGCTTTAAAATGCTTTAACCTGTAATTGTATTTCGATATATTCATTATCATGTTCTATTCCTAAGTTTCATAAAAGTTTTGACAATTTACGTGGAATGACAGCGGCCTAATAATTTAACAAAATTATTCAAATTTATTTTACGGTCTTAATACCACTAGTACTGGAAGAATATTGATTATTTGCTCTACATGCTTAACTTCTGTTCCTCAATTATTTCAATAAAATGATATACTTGTCGCATCGCCCCCCCACCCCCCACCCCCCACCGCACCCCACCCTTATTGCTTTTATTTTCCTGTTCTATAGTATTTGTCTACTATATGGACGTTATAGCGAGTGCAACGAGGTAGACTGTCCTACGTCACTCTTGGACGAATCTACGTTCAAATTGAGGCGGTGACCAATTGCTGTTATATTGTAAATTATGCCACACTAGTCTGTTTTCATCCAGATTTATTGACAAAATTTGTTCGGATTAGCATAAGCTGATCCAGACAAAAGCGTATAGGTTATTGATTACTGCGGTGGTGGTATTTTAGAAATATATGGGATTTCATGGACACAGGATCTGCAAATAGACTCATAAGTAAGCATTTGTATATAACAACTTCATAACTGAGATTTACCGTTAGACTCCTAAATGTATATAATTATATAGAAAATAAGATGATTTTTCGATTATAATTGATCTACATCCCTGTGCCAGTGTGATTACTTTTAGAGTTATATAAATTTTCAGTTATATCAGGACTAGTAGACAGTATACTACATCAATGGGTGTTTGGGTTTTTTTTCGCAAACAGATTAAAATATATTTAAATTAAAAATAAAAACCCAACTTGCACTCGCCAATAGGTTTTACCTAATTTCATATTACTTTAAAATTTTATCCCCCACTGAGCGTCGTCAAGAGGCCAGTCTAATATCTGATGTCTAGACCCGCAGTGTTGATTAGGGCCGAATTTGGCTTCTGAATTTGGCTTCGCACCCCTTGCAAATTAATCTGCTTTGTTGATTTCATAAAGAGCCCCCGGTGAGGCGTTACCAACAGGGGTCGATCATGGGTCGATCAAGGGATATATAAAGAACGTTTTTTGACATTGCTTATTTGTATCGAAAATGAAACTCTCTCTATCATCAGTTAGAATAACGTGCAGCAAGATGGCGTTACAGGAAGATGTAAGACAGATGAATGTAGCGGAAGTGGTTGAATTTTCGAGAAACAAAATAAGCTCAGCCAGAGAAGGTTCTAAAGCTTTTACAAGGTAGGTCTGATGTTTGCTGAATTATGTGAGACCTAGCATAGCCTGTCAACTAGAAGGTGAGCCTTGCGGTTATCAGAAAGGCCATTAAATCCGCGTTCGCCTACTACTTCGGGTTTAATTTTGTAATAACCTACACTCTCAAGATGGCGAATGTGAGTGCAGCGGGTCAGAAAATCGGTTGAGAATAGTTCCGGTTACGTATATCATTTAGTTCGTTTGTAACTCGGCTTGCAGGAAACTATCCTCAACCGGGAGCATTCCAGTTTATGCTGTTGTCATTGCTTGAGGTACTGATACTGACAGAAAGGAGTGATAAGCCTTTTTCGCTGTGGAAAATATACTCCACGCCTGTGATTTTTGCCAATGGGGCTGACCAAAACGGAAGTTAATATGTCATTCAAAGAACTGCAGATCCCTGTATCTCTATGGAAAACAATGCCAAATATAAATATTAATGGGATTTTGTTTTGTTAGTCAATGAGATATCGATAGAGGGCTCTATGTAGTATGAGTGACATGTTTACTTCCTTTGTGTAGAGCTGGCCTACCCTTTTAAATTCTAAGATATATTAAATGTTAATCTCAAACACTGGCTTGTTTCTAAATTATTGAGAATCAAGATGCATCTGTCATCCTCCTTTCTGTCTAAATCATGTAATTCTTCAGATTTGTTTCACCACTACCTGCTTCAGTTTTTTCTTTAATTACTTTTAAAAACTTTAGATTTTAGTGATGTCAATTTTGTACTTTGTGTTTTGATTTTGAAATTGTATTTAACAATTACTAATTTATGTTGTAGCAAATGAAAGCAGAATTTCTCAAACCTGTGCATGATCACAATCAGCGGTATATTACTGAGCTATTTAGGCAGACCTTTCCCCCACGGAGAAATGAAATTTTGACAAAATCTAATCGTATATGTGTGGAATTCTTCAGGAATGGACAGCCCTGAAAAATTATAATATGATAAGTATGAACATTCATAACTGATGAGTAAGGAATTAAATTCACACAACCTAGGTTAACTAAAGTGATTTCCCTTTGATATTCTTGACAATTTTATTTTAAGAAGAAACTTTTTAATCTTGCTTTTGTTTTTGAATCTGTAATTTATACTTTTCTCTTGACATCGCCCACCAATTGCGCAAAGTTTCCACCAGAACTCAGAAACTTTGTGTAATGGTGTCAACTGAGCCATTGCTGATACTTGGGCTAGTGAGGTCCCTGCCAGCCAGTGTTGTGTCACACAGTCCACATAGGGCTCATTAGAGCCGGCAGGGCTCATTCGGGCTGTAATAAGCAGCAGCTTTTCAAAGAAAAATTTAATACCCTACCCACAGAAGTGCCAGACTAGCTTATTTTTACTCTTCTTTCTCTGTGGGCGAGTGGTAAGTGAGCGGCTCTCATTGATCATTGAATGGCATATTTATACAGATAAAATTTGCTTTCAGATTATCCAGGATCTACTGAAAATTGAAGGTGTGGAAGCCAATTCGCTTAAGAATCTTCCTTCCAACACATTACTTAAGTAACATAACAAGGTATTATATGGTTATACAACTTCTGATTTATTGACAAGTGACGTTTCGGAGCAGATTCTAGCACCGTTTTCATTACTTAAGTATGCCGAGGATTTTTCTGCTGGATTGCCACGAGGGCACACCATGCTCAGGGTATTATAACCACAAGACTGGGAGGAAGATGATGCAGGTATGCATGTGTATTTCAGGCCATTTAGTGGTGAATTTTATGATTCAGACTGCGTAACAATTAAAAACCTTCTTTGGATAACTAACAAAATCCATTAGTTCCACTGATAATTTTAACACAGTACACAAGTAGTGCAACTCCGAAGAATGAAAGACTCATTTTGACTGAATATTTCGGCTTTATTTTGACATCGTCAGCAGTGAAAAAGTATTAAGGTTTATTAAGAAGCGTCTCTCTGGGAGTTATCTAGAAAATAAGACGATTCTTCGTTTTTAATTGATCTACATCTCTGTGCCAGCGTGATTGTACAATGTGTTATACCTAAAATAAAGTTACAAAAATTAAGGTCTTAGTGCTATGCATCCTAAAAAGGAAGTTCGTATATGAGTCGAAGTATTGTTGATCGTATGTAACTGCTGTAGATTCGTGAATTCGTTAATAAAGGGTGAGAATTACTGAGCGAAATGAACTGTGTGTGGTCCAGTTTGGAGGGTAGCCACTTACTGGGCACTTAGAGAACACACACTCTGATTAATGGATGTCAAACCAGGACTTTATCAAATACTTCTTCTCGGATGGCAAAAAACGACAACAAGAACATAAGTTTGGGCCATCGTTATATATATATATATATGTAATTATTATGTTTTTTTCAAAAGCTGGTAATAGTTATGTAACAAGTTGAAAAAGTAGATTTTAACTATGGACGTTTCAGCTAAATATGCACTTGTTCCCAAGGGGAAGCTATTCATGTGATTTTAAACTAAATGGTTACAAAGCAAACCTGCGTCAGAAACATTTTCGTGAACAGAGCTATAGTTAGATCTAATATTCCAAGATGAAGGTGCAATGTTTGATAGAACTGATTGAAATTTGATTACATGTAGCTCAAGTAATAGTTCTCAGAATACAGGTAGAGCAAATTAAAATGGAATTTGTTTTATTTACATCATTAAAGCAATTCAAGGCATATAGATTAAACCTAGAGTAGATGTCTACTATTGATATTGTGTAGTGCTAATCAGCGAGTATACGGGATTCCTGGTCAATAATTAATGATATTAGATAGAATAATCGTACGGCGAAACCTTGTCATAATTAACAAGGCATATTTATACGCCCTGGTTGTGAACAAATCTACTAAAATAAAACATTGCCCCGGGGGTAGAGGGTACCCTGAGGACAAAACCAAACTCATCAACTCACAAATCCATATCCACATAATAATCACAAAATCCCAAGAGGATTAAAACCGACTCCGGGGTAAAGAGGAGTTTTTTAATACATTAGAGCGGGTTCATTTTAATAGACGGCACAAAAAGGTCGCCAACGGGGGCTGTACACTAATATTGGGACTTTGGAAAAACAGATTCATTAAAACATTGAACTGTCCTTAAGCTTTTTTGTCAATAAATAATGGCAGGAAAATAAAATAGACTAGCAATTAAGCAAACATCAAAAGGACAAGAACATGTAAACAAACATAGTAGCCTAACTTAAAAGAACCCTTAATTATTGTACATTTCACCAGAGACAGTGTCTTCGGTCGGAATGAAATGATTCATCGGACTCTTGTCCTTACGGCTAACAATTCTACTCCAATAAGGTAATTGAGCAATTCCTCCACATATTATTTCCGTGAAATATTAATAAGGTATATGTTGATTTCGAACATATTTGCAAAAATATCTCGATCGGGCCAAATAAATGTCTACCTGTGTGAAATAATGAAATACGAAATGGATGAATACATGTAAAAATAATGAAAATAATAAATTCTACCCCGCCCCCCATTATTACCATTGTAATATTGCAGGGTTTGTTTTTATAAATTTTAGTTTCGTTTTTTCGTGCGTAACCAACACCACAAAGTCGTCAAACAATTCAATAAACCATGTCTCGAACCAGCCAAAAAAACAGCGACACGAAATTTCTAAATTAACCAAGATTTATTTTCTTAATATACTTAACAAAAACGTACTTCAGAAAATAAATAATACCCATATTCTGTATGTATACATCTTAATAATATATTTATGTCCACAATTGTCTTATCACCGTGAAATTCACAAGTCCCACAGTAGAAGGATAGAACCTAAAAACCGCTAGCTGGATTTGTCATTAATAATTATGGGTATTAATGAAAGACGATAAAAAAGATTTTATCCAACAACGTTAAATAATTATTTTTTAAAAATATTATGCTTTCATATTTCAGTTCTCATAAAGCGTATATTACAATGTGTGTTTTCGAGGCATTTTTGCATACAGTTTAGATAGTGTTGTTGGCAGTGGCAATATTATACTGGGCTGTATTGTATATGGGTGTCTGTAAAAACCCCATACCGTGAAATCGTCATGTAAAATAACCTCAAAGACAGTCGTTAACCCAGAAGTCGTCTCCATTTTCCGGCGTATAGGTTACTTTAACATCTTCATTTTCACCCCGTGGATAACAGGGGCGTCTATACAAGCACAGTATAGTCCCTTTGTGGTTGAAATGATCTCGTATTATTTGTTATAATATTGGGATATTTCATGCGAGAAATACCCACAGAGATAGAATAGCACACGGAAAAGGTGGTGTATATGGTCCATATAGACCACCCAGACGTCACATCGATACAATTTAACCGGGTCAGTCATCGGCATCACGTAGACACTAGAAGAGTATTAGCTTTAGCAGGTGCGAGTTCAATAAACTAATCGAATTGAAGAAGATAGGCCATATTTTTATTTCAATGAAAAGAGGAGAACGAAGAGTCTCTTACGTCAATGGTTTAATGAATGAAATAAATAAACTTCAAACACGCCTGGTAGATATATAATGAAAACTGTATAATGGGGAAGTTTTGATCAATATGGTTGTGGTTTGGGTCAGCCTATTACCTAACTACATGTGTACGTTAGAGAAAAAGGAGTACAGCTGTTAAAACCCTCGTTCATCTGCCCCGGGGTCTCTCCCCAGACTCATTAAAACATATAGGTTCTACCTATTATATACCGCTAATTAACATGGAGCTGACTCAGAGAATTCGTCTTAGATAGCCGATTTAACAGCGGTAATGAAACTTTATCTCATTAAACCGATGTTAATAGGGTTTTCAACTGCAATGAAATAATCTAGCGAGTTTCACGGTGACTTCATTAGAGTGTGCGCATGCCAGTTACGTCCAGTGGTTTGTTGACTTCAAACAAAACTCACGCTATTGTGGCCGTGTCTTAAGGCGGAATCCATCCTATTCTCTTACTATTTTTTTTTTTTTTGTATTTGTTGCAAATGAAAAGCATGCGCAGTCTATTTGAATTTCAGACCACCGTATGAGCCCTATTCAACTGCAGCATTTACATCATCGCCAGAATATAAAGAACGAATTATGTCAAAACAAATTTTTCTCTAATAAAAATTTCTTGAATTACATGAAATCATTTCGAATGAGAAGACAAGAATGTAAGCGAACTGCAAACGGAGAGTCTCTCAGCTAGGCTCAGAAGCCCAATAGATCATCAGTTATATCATGTACTGTGAGTTTTATATGTGATAGGTTCCGCTGTACTCTCATTTCATAGAAACAGTCTGAAATAATCCACTGTCGGGTTAGAATCCTCGTGGAGGCAAACACATTTTTCTCTCTTCATTTATTCAAAATATATCAAATATTTAATGAATGAATTCTCGTTAGTTGTTTCATACTTCCCTTTTTTTTTCGGCATGATATATTATAAAACAAACATGAGGTTTGTTTAGCTACGAATACTAAACCAAATCAATCAGCTAAGTCTCGTGTGATTCTCGTTATGTTGTGAGACCAGTAAATTTGGTGGTGACAGGTGTATTAATATGCTGGAAACAATGGAGTGTACTTATAAGTACACGAAAGAGAACGAGGTAACAATCGGATGACGTCAGATGGAGTGTGTACAGTATGTTTGGGGACTGCGAGTGAAGTTATACCTTAGTTTTGGGGAATAAAATATAAGTAATTACCTTTTCTTATTGATAAATCTTGTCCCTGGTCAGAATCTTCGTCTCGGGAGCATATGTCATGCGCAGTGTTCAGCACAGCTGGTGAGGCCGGTGCGTTTTCCCCTAAATCGTCACTTTTGAAATCAACATCATCTAGATCATCCTCGTGATCACTTTTCATGTCTTTGTCGTCATCCATATCGTCATCCATGTCGTCAGTTCCGTCCTCAGCGCGGTTTCTAGGCGACCACGTCATCTTGTTCTCTTTCTTGAGACGTCGTCTGGCGTTGGCGAACCAGGTGGACACTTGAGTCAAAGTCATTTTAGTTATAATGGCCAGCATTATTTTCTCCCCTTTTGTTGGGTAGGGATTTTTTCGGTGTTCGTATAACCAAGCTTTTAATGTATTTGTTGTCTCGCGTGTAGCGTTTTTTCGTCGAGCTCCATTTAGATCTAGTCCGCCGTATCTGTAGTGAAAATAAAAAAAGCAATTTTTAGAAGGGAATAATCTTGAGATACCCCGTTTGGCTTGAGATTATTATCAGGAATTGTTGATAACACCATAGATAATGTTAGCCTTATCAGCAGGAAAATAAACAAATGTTCTATTGAAGCTGTTTGTGTACAAATATATATAGTAAAGCATGAAAAGAGAGATTTATCTAAGATCTAAATAAATGTATACATTGAGGTATAACAATCGCTATTGAAATAACATATGTTACAATCATATAACCCTCAAGAAAAGAACATTTGTTATTTTAATTTAAAAAACAGCACATATGCTGATCACAAGATACTAACATAACCATAAATTGAACTTAAAAAGGACATTATATTCTATTAAATGAAAACAGACAAAGACCGGTATATAGATAAATATAAAAGATAAAAGTGGAAGTTTCCTATGGATTAAACAAGTGAATGTCATATGAGTTTTTTTCTTAAAGCACCGCCAAAACAAGCTGTTGATATTAAACTTGTTTTATCAATTTATAATTGTGTTGAAAGATCCAGTGAATGAAATACATACATATTTATTAGATTCCAAAGATAAATCACACTGTAACACACACAGGGATGCAGATTAATTTTTAAAAAACATTAGAATCATGTCATCGTCCTGAATTTCTCAATACATACATAATTAATCGATATGAAATTTAATCTAAAAAGATGTTTATCCATTGCCCTTGTGCCAGAGCTTCCCGATGAGAAAGGCAAACTGCTTTTATACTTGCATCGAGGAAAATTCAGTAGTTATGCCGCGAGCCTTTTCGGGTAAAGCATTGGTTCTGTTAGCCAGAGACGGGAGTTCAAATTCCGCTTGAGACAATCAAAATTTTGGTTCTGTACATTAAATATATATTTACTTATATAAACTAATATATATATATAATGTAGAATAAGACTATTTTGCTCGCCTTTTTAGCGGTATTTGAAATCCGCTCTCTGCCTATAGCAAGGTCAGCACTCCTACCGACTGAGCTACAGAGGCCCATGACAACGACCACGAATTTTTTTCTAGGAAGGGCAAAGACTGTGGAATTTTCTCTACGGGGAAACTCTGACATAGGGACAGAAAATAAGGATTTTTTTTTTTTTTTCATAAATCGCCAATTAATGTGTTTTATTGTTTGGATAATTCTCATAATCCGGTTCTGGCATACAGTTTTATAAATGAAGGGGTCCCAGCTATTTGTAACTGAGAGGAGAGACTATCGACTGTACCACACGTATGTAGGGATGTTAAATTATGTAAAAAAAATTATCAAGACAATTGGGTTTGAACAAATTCTGAAAATCTTGCAGATATATGTTTGAATATTGGGAAAATGTGTGAAGAGAACAGGGCTATAATTTTTTTTACACACAAATAAACGCTATTCACACATTACAACACACATAAAAAAAACTATTCGATTCCTATTTATGCATGTAATGAAATGGTAAACTCACAAACAAAAATACGTCTTCTTTACTTCAAATAAAATCTATAAGAGTGATGTAGCAGTTTCAAATTATATCTGGCCTGATGAACAGTAAGTATACTACCGTGTCACTCAATCGGCCGTTCGTCTGTATGTCCTTTCGTTTGTTCGCCCAGTCCTTTATTTATTTATTTATTTATTTAGTTATCTCTAGATTTGCGGATTTAATATAAGTATAAAAAGAAAGGAAAATTGAAAATGTTGATTAATTACTACAGCAGATGTACATGTCTAATTTGAATTCGAATGATTTGACGGTGTTTTTGTTCTTTAGTATATTTCATATCAACGTTATACCGTCTTAGTTGACCAACTCACTTCAATACTTCCAAGGCTATATTATTAAAATCGTCATTTCTTGAATAAGTCGTATCTTAATAAAAAAGAATAAAAAATATGCTATAATAGGCTGTTTGAAATCTGACTTAGAGCAAAGACGGTAGTCTCACTAGTAGCATCAGCCATTATTTTATCGCTTTATCTGCAATATCACAAGATTTAATATACAATAGGGACCCATAATTGCCTCTCAAGCATTTCAGTATAATAGTCACGCTCTTATAGCTATGGGGCTTATAATGTCACCTATTATCATTGTATTTTATACAGACACCATTAATCGCATTAAATCTACCAAAAACCATTTAATTATTTTCACATTATTTTCATTAACATATCTTGTCATCGCGACAAGGCCGAGGCCTCACCTGTCAAACTGCCCGTCAAAACTGACTGAAATAAACACATGCTCACATACACACACACAAAACGATGGTCATCGGCATCATACGACATATACCATAATTAAACCCCGTGTTTTTTTGTTTTTTGTTTTTTTGTGTTTTTTGGGGGTGTGGGGGGGGGGGGGGGGGGGTGTTTTGTTT
>JARFOD010070980.1:0-22327 GCA_031763545.1 Mopalia muscosa
CCCCCCCCCCCAACTTTGCGCAGGGTAATAGACGTGGAACCTACTTTTAAGACTAGTGCTTAACAAGAGGGTTGTGAAAACAATCTAAACAAAGGAAATAACTGCTTAATCTTGCAATAATCTTGTCTAATTTGACAATCTTATACGAGCTGGGGTTTAAAAACAGTTAAAATTTATGTTTCTCAAATCAGGATAATGTAAGTGTTTAATGATGGCTTTTAAAAGCCTGCAGAGTGAATAGTTCACGGGTGGGCGCACAATGACACGAAGCTGCCACGGGCTGTTGACATGTCTACCAGACTCATCTTTCATTTTTTCAACTCAACCACCCCTTACATTGCTCAATATGAACAAACTTTTACCGTCTTTCTTTCACAATGATGAGCGGGTTCTGCTTATAAGTTGAATTAATTTAGTATTTTGTTTAAATTAAAATTTAAGCTTTGTTTCTTTTCCGAAGTGAACCGTGTCATTTTATAAAGTAAATATAATAAATAAATAAATTCCAATCAGTATAATCGAAGTAAGACTCGAATATTGGGAAACATGTCTATCCGGCGTAGCACCAAATATTCCCAGTAAGCAAATACGTGTATTCAGCCTGTAATTTTTTTATAACGTCCTTACTTTATTAAAACTTATTTTCTTCTTACAAAGTACATTAAATACAATACATAATTCCTAATGGTGTGGGCTTATAGCAACATATTGGTATGTAATAAAATAAATCAAACTGTAAAGGATTAAACAAAGGTATATACATTGGAGTGATTTTGCCACAACAGAAGCAGGACTATATTAAAACCAACATTTCTGTAATATTAATATCTCCGAAATATCAAAGTATACCCTTAACCAACAGTCTGCACAAATCATATTGGCCATAAAAACTAGGCTTATTAATGGTAGAGTTTGTGTGTAATTGTATAGTAAAGAATACTATCATACAGTAGTGAATACAAATGTAGCACAATGATCAATGCCTTTAGTGCTAAGACCGCCGTGGCATTCGCGTGGACAAATCAGTACAAAACGGCAATTTCAAAACGAAACCAACAAAACTTTTTTTATATTTATATTTTATGAATGGACAGTAATTGGTAGACAAAAAGAAACTGTATAGAAGTAAATCGCTTTGAAAAGGCTATGTCGTTTGTTTTCTGTTACGCATATATCTCAATACTGTGTAATTCTATAAAATTGCTATAACTAAACGAGTGTAGAGCTTGTTGAGTGCGTTCACATCTAACTAATTGAGTTGTAATACTGATTACAATAAACTAATGGTAAATACAATACGCGTGTATAATATGTATTTTCGCACTAGCCAACAAAATTAACAAATTGGCGGAAACGAGCACAATGAATGATTGTTAAAGCCTGAATAATTCTACTTATCAACAAAGTATTCGACCTGTAAGCAAAGGTAAATGTGTAAGTTAATTAATATTGGCGTACCTGCTGCAGTATTGTAATCCACGTTAAGGAGACAGAACGGTCCTGGAAGGATCTCACCGAAAACTCAGCTAATTGACGACTCCTTTACAAGAGTGTACCGCAATATGTACGAGTAAGGATCCAAACATAGCAGTCTGGTCACGTGACTTGAGCTCATTAAAATTCTAGTGCCGGCGCAGTCTCGGATTGGCTACTAGCACCAAGTGATGGATACAAACCTCTCCAGGCAGTAGAGCTCTCCTTTTTTGTTACTTTGAAGCGTTCCGTTTTTGTGTGTTGCCTTCTTTCTCTTTACCTGATAGCCGACGAGAGCTAGCCCCTGGTAAAGTTTAATGTGACAAATTATGAGCATTTTTCTTGACTAATTCTGACAGACTCTTACCACGCCAAGATTAACTTGATGAAACCTCTCAATTGTTTAACTAAAAACACATAATTATAACAAATTGCAGGCTTTGTTTTCAAAATTCGTTGGTGAAATGGGAATCCCAATTCTGTGTGAAGATGAAACTGTTATGTGTTTACTATATATTCAACTTTTTTCTGATTTGTATCGTTGAACGTTGCTCGTAAAAGTTGCTAAATATCACACGATGTTGTGAGCCTTTCTGTAGAAAATTCGCTACTTTGCGGTGATGTTTCATCATTGCCACTTTTACAATCCATCGGGACAACGAAAGTTTATATTTAAAATGAATCAAATGATTTACTGGAAAGAAGACACAATATTGGAGAAGTCAAACTTAATTGTAACCTGTTATTATTGATCATCGATAACTAAAACGAATCTACAACCTTGACAACTCTGTAAAAATCGGAAATTTTCTTTTAAAAACATTTCATATTTGAAACACAAGCACGTTTGTATGGTGACTCATACAAAACTGGTGTCTTTCTTTTGTGTGTTCTAAAGATAATTAATTAAATTGCCAATCTATATACTGAATATAGTAATTATGAAGGCGCTAAAACATATAATTCATTAGAAGTTTTATCACAGCGAGCTTTATCTCAATATGCAAACGTCGTTATCAATAACGATCTTTCTTATTTATCTCCAAGCTAGCACACTTCCCCTTGAGGGAAAATACTGTCACCTACGCTATACTAAAACCTGCTTAACGCATTGCCTCTACAAGCTGACCCCGACAGGGCGAGCAGTTTGACATGAGTTAATTTGTGCACACAATATACCCCAATACATTTTTCTTAAGAAGCTTTTAGTTTCTTTAGAATTTTATTTCAGCCACTATTTTGGTCCCAATTTGAAAAAGTCAGTATTGAATTAAGTAAATAATAACAGGTAAAACTTGACAAACCGCAAAAGGCGCAAATATAACATTGACTTGTGTAATTAAAGGCGAGAGGGCTCGGGGAAGGGTGTAATTAAAGTAAGGGTAATTGGTTACACAACCCCGCAAAGGTCGCGCACCCATTTCAAATAAGAAGAAAAACCATTAGGGTTGACACCTCTGACGATATGACATTTTCACATTCGGGGTAAATTAGACACTGCTTTGTGAGCAAAAATATTTGCCCCAATATTGTATTATTCAGGAATGAAAAAACCTCAAAATTATCCTCGGGATTTTTTAAAACCAAACAACAATTTCGCATTAATTATCCGAATGAGGGAACCTTGTTTATAACAGACTTACAGGCATAACAAACATCGCGTAGAAAAACCATCATGAAGCAAAACTGTACATTTTTCGCAACTTATTATAACACTTTATGGTACAATAGCTCCATAACTTACCACAATACAATTAAACAGTATTTTCGTTATTTTGGGATAACACTTTCTTAGTTTGAATAGATTCTAGTTCAGAACATTTTGCAGGTTGAAACCGGTCCGGGAATCGAACCCACGACCCTCAGAGTAAGGCACCGAATAGCCAGCAGTAAATGCCAGCCACCTAGACAACTCAGCCACCCGGCCTACTAAAGCAATGACAATATCAATCACATATCACAGGCGGGAGTAAAATCTATGATGGCTTAATTGATCCCAATTATATTAAACAATGAAACAATAAGGGAGCTAGTGTGAACGTATATATATCTGGGTAAAGTTTACACAAAATTGATGCAAGATATGAATACACGAAAGAACAAAACCAACAAAATCAAAAACAATTATGTATTTGCTTTTACTGTTTAACTAATAAATGCAAATGACTATATGGATTCCAACTTGTCGTGTATTCCAACGTTTCAATGTCTACATGACATTGTTCTTTGACGATCAACTGTCTGAACCTGACAACTCATGCTGTTATATTACCAACGGGCAGAATTTGTATAATGTTCCTTTCTGAAACAAGTTATTTGTATAATGTTATTTTCTGAAACGTGCGATATTTGTTTTATGATCTTTTCTCAAAGACACAGTTTTCATCAAATGTACCTTTTTCAAAAATGCAGTACTTGTATAAAGTTCCTTTCTGAGACAGGCTATGAAATGTTTGTTTCTCAAAGGTGCAATACTTGTATCCTGTTTCTTTCCTAAACATACAGGATTTGTACATTATTTCATTTTTATTGTTTCGCCTACCATGGTGTACGTTTGTCTAAGCTAACGTTGGGATATGCCGAGTGTGTGTATTATTGTACAAACATAAAAAATCCTTTAAGACACTATCGTATGAAACAAGGTAAAACGAATCTTGTGAGAAATTAGGATTAATAAGCTTAACAATACGTTGCATATTCTTTATAAGTTTTGCTTCTAATGCATTTTATTATACAGAACTGTTACAATATCCATTCTTTCAGCCGCAAGATCATTAGTGTTTGAACAGGATCCATTGAACTGTAGATTTATCACAACAAACATCTAATGTAATGGAAAAACATATCATTTTGTTTAATAGAATACATGTATATGTACGAATTGTTTCCAGCATCGTTGATGTATGTTCGGGCTCCTCATACTCCATGTGACAAACATAAAGTCACCTGAGGTGTGTCAAGTACATATATTATCGAAAGTTAAATAAAAACATTAGTTAAATATTCGGATTCTGATGATAAAAATGGCCAAAAATAGGGTTGACCAAACTGAATCAAATCAGCCAAAATTTTATACTGGTTTCAGACTTTGGGGTGTAGATGAATTGATAATGTATACAGTCCTGAAATTGATGCTTTCGCCGTTCAAATGGTGTGTCTTTTCACCTTTTCTTGGCATAAATTACCACCTCAGCATCGCAGAAACTCTTTAATTCATCGCTCGTGATTGTGAAATACAAAGTAATGTCTATCTGCATTTCAGCACCAACGTGGTGTTATTGGTTGCATTTCTTTTTACGTCAGTCTGTCTGTGTTGGTTTTTGTTCTAGTATACCCAACAAGGCTATGCATTGTATTTTAGTTTTTGTGAGATAACACTTTCTTAGTTTGGACAGTTTGCAACTACAAAGTGTTATCCCAAAATAACGAAAACACTAAAAATAAAGTGTAAGGACTCTACAATGAAGCTCTTAACAACAATGGTCTAAAGTTAACTTAGTTCTGAAGAAAGATATTAACAGTATTTTCGTTATTTCGGGGTAACACTTAGTTCGAACAGATTCTAGTTAAGAAAATATGGCAACCAGAATCTGTTCAAACTAAGAAAGTGTTCAAAAATAACGAAACTACTTATTAAAAAATTATCCACGGCTATGCACTGTAAACTGGTCAGAGGCTATCTTAAATAATTAGTTACCTTAAGACCATTGCTGTTAAGAGAATCGTTGTAGAGTCCTTACTCTTTGATATGACATTTCCGGCGATCGCACATCTGATTACCAAGAACTCAGTTGTTACAAGTTGATGGCCATCGATTTTATTTGAAAGCAGTAGTGAGATTTTTATTGCGATCTTGTTTCGAGTGGTTTGGTAAGAGAGGGATTGGTATTTAAGCAGAATTCCAGTAAATTGTGAATGTGTTTAATGAGATATACCTAAGTTATTATGGTATTGTTATTGAACAATATAACTTGTCATCCACAACAAAACTCTAAAACGAGGTCTGACTAAACTATGAAGAAGTTGAGCAATTAACATATGACCTTGATATCAATTGCATAAGAAGCGTGTGTCTAAACGAATGCGAATGATAAAGGACAGCTAAAATAAATATCAACTGCAATCCTGAAAATAATATTTTAGTTTGTTTTCGATCGCCTTTTTGAGCAAGAGAATGATTTGAACGAAAAAGCATGTTCACGTATTGGGTACACTTTTTCAATGGCATTCAACACACCTTCTATCAGCAAGTATGTTCTTTTTTCTTTTTTTGAGATTTATATGTTAATCCTCTAAACACATTTTTAAAATTAAACTGAATTTTTATTTTTACAAGATCTGACTATCTTAAATCGCTTTTTATGAAAATGCTAGAGCACTAAAATTTGAAGAATGTTAACGCCCACGGGGCGGGAGGAAAAAGAACGGTTTCTTCATAAAAATACGCGGCTAGTTTAAAACTTTTCAGCTATACCTGTAAGGTGCAGTGACAAGACCTTTTCTCTCGACAAGTTTAATTAACTGGGATTATCTACGGATTAATAACTAATCTGCTTTATTTCGCCCAGTACGCCCTAGGGTTTGGGTATATATAACACATGTTAATCCACTGGGGCGTGCAGCCAAATGAAATCTCTCACAATCTCCGGTTGAGATTAATGATTAATTCAATTGCTCACCTCCAGCGATTAGTTGTTCAAGTGATGGTCAATAGTTTTATCGCCAAGCTTATTATATTATTCAGGACAGCGAACGTGTTTTATCTTTGGCGATGATCTTTTAATTGATAATGTCGAGCGTTGATAATTTTACTGGTTAAGACTTTATTTACATTGGGAACACGTTTCATTTCTCACGGCGCGTTTGGACCAATATGTCCTGCTCTTGACATACAGGATGCTATCCTTGGCTTCTTCAGTGTAATTGTTAGATAAAAATTACTCAAACTTATGTTATAATAAACTTGGAATTCTTACTTACTTTAGACTTACTTTGATTAGCCATATACTTCCTCTAGGAAATAATTATATTTGGACGTAGTCTTGGAAAGTATCGAGCAAGTTGAGATAATATCGAGTTGGTGTTCGCCAAAACGACGCAGCCAAAATGACACGTTTGGCTAAGTAACACATAACTATTGATAACAAACGACTTCAACATTATCATAATGTATATAAAAATAATGACAGAAAACTGCAGATAAGCACTTGCCATTCACAGCTTTATAATATTGCATGATTCACATCGTACCCAATTATTCCATTAGTATTCGACCCTCTTTCTGTTTAGGTTAAGGGACAGAGACAAATTTCTTGAAATTTATCTGGAGCGATATGCTAGCAATCGACAATGGTTAAAACTACATTTAGAGCTTGAGCCAATTTTACAGTGTAAAAAGTTATTATTTAAGAAATCAAAATGTGTTTTAGGTTAGACCATATTCGATGAGCTAAAGTTTGTGTCCTTTAGAAGAGACTCATTAGTTCACAATTACAGCATTCTTGACTAAATGCAAAATTCACTCTGTGAATTACATGTCTATATGTGTTAATAACCAACATGCATAGTTGACGAACGGCTCGAAATTCGTTGGAAGCAACCTACCATTTGGTAATTTCAGCTATCTCTCATTCTACTAAAAGCAAACCTTCCTTATCGTATTACAGATCAACGTCCGTTAGAAACTTACAGATCTCCGTCACTTAGTGAAAGACATAAAAACAGACCAGCATAGAAGGACAGCGGCTCCATGTTCGTTAGAAATAAGCTATCGTTAGATAATTCCAGCTATATCTCTCCACTAGGAGCACACTTTCCGCATCGAATTGCAGACGTAGGCCTTGTGCATTAAGCACAAACCTTCATCGCCAGATTACATTTTGTGTGCGTTAGAGCTAAATTATTAATTGATAATTTGTGACATGCTCGATTAATTGTTTTGAAGTTTGATCTGTCAATGGGAAAAATGACATACCGCGTCAATCAAGAGATTTTCACGAAAATAAGGTATTAAAGTAATTTTCTTCGCCCAATGCAACATACATCTTCACACAATTATCGTAATGTTTTCTGAAAGGTATACTTATGCGAAGCCAGTGTAAAAAGTGTGATGAATGTAAGAGTGCTATGAACTTTAAATGTTATTCGAAAACTATCATCGAACTTTGAAGCCAATTTTCAAAACAAAACTTGTATCCGTCTTTGTCGTACTAAATAAGCTCTATCTTGGTGAGTTGTAGAGATATTATAGCATATTATATTTCATTGTAATGGCAATTCAATGCATTTGGCAAACACACACTAACTCAATCTTCAGTTTTTGCTGCTTAGTTTGGTTTATGCTGGACAGGGCTCCTAAAGATCTATCATTCAAGAACTTCAGTCTTCTATAGTTAGTGCAAACCCTCCCCAGTGAATAAGGTGTATTGACACGAAGAACAGACCATATACGAGGGATAACCGTTTATGATCTTCAGAATCAAACCAACACCGATGAATTGATTGATTGATTGATTGTTTTTTTACGCCGTGCTTAATAAACATATTTCAAATTATATGAAGGCGGCTTATTCCATCAATAATTGACACTAACACAACCATGGTGTAAAACATTTTCATTATATTGGAAAGTTAATTTTGCTTCAGTGCTAAGTAAAAACAGGATTGCCACTGGAATAACAAACTGCCCTTGGCCAGAGTGCCCAACACCATTGGATCAGACGTTTATTGCCGTTAGAAAATAAAACTATCATTTTATCATTTCAGGTCACTCTCTCCGGCTTATAAAATCTTTATATACCTTTGATAAGGTCTGCTCTCTCTCTCTCTCTTATAAGAGCAAACTTTTCTAAATGAATTTAAGACCTATGTGTGTTTGGAAAATACCATAATTGATCTATAAAAACTTTATATTCATTAGAAAAACACTATCGTTGGATAATTTCAGTTTTATCTCTAATAATAGACAAACCTTTCTTAGTTAAATACAGATCTATGTGCGCTAAGAACAGACCATAATCGCAGGATACAGCTTTTTGTCTGTAAGAATCAAACTAACATCGAGGAATTATGTCCGGTACAAGCAAACCATCGCCAATAAGTTATTGCAGCTGAGGTACAAAATGAACAGCAGAGACAAGAAGAACTTAAAGCCCAGAAAGTGCAACATTTCGACATCATGCAGCAACAACTGGCCGTCTGCGATGACCATCACAACATCATCAGGAAACGTACCAGTTTGAGAAGAGCTCAACATGATATAATATTAAACTATGTAAAACTGAAATAAACATCATTTAACCGAAAAAATGAAATGAACAAAAGAAGCAAACTAAGAGTCGTAGCTTCATATACACTTTTAATTTGAGATGTTTAATTAAATATGACACTGACATAAAAGCCCTCTCTGCTTAACAAAGAAGATGGTAGTGAATACCTGTTATAGCATACATAACCTTGTAACAACTATAGAAAGAGGACAAAACAACACACACGTTTCTTCAACTCATTTAACCCTTGGCCCGTGCTTCAATAATTCGATTATAAATAATTTAAACAGGATAATTAAAGACATTCATACAGACCTACATTAAACACATTTAAATCAAGCAAAGAATAATAATAAAAAAGATTAGTCAATTATTATATATTTAATTTCTATCAACCCTAGGTATGATTAACAACAGTCTGTCCTTACAAGGTCTCGAAAAAAGCTAATCTTGATTTCTAAACTGTCAGATTTGATGCCATCGCCTCCCCTCTGAGATTGCCACCATACAGGTAGAGATAATGATAATTTGTCGAATGCCCCAAACGAAAGAAAAGACACATACACACTCAAATACATTTAAGAAAACATTTTGGTTTCAAGTTCACGTTCACATGTGACACCTTTGTATCTACTTTTAAATCAGACAAGATTTCTCGGGTTCAGTGTTTATTATGGAATTTAAAATTGTTTGAGCTAATAATGACAGATTTATGAATGCTAATTAGCGCCTGAGGACGTGGGGGTAGAAAAGGGCACCTATCAGGGTGACATTTACTCTAAATCTGAAGAATGTCTAACCCCAAGCGAGGTATAATGATTATAGCGAGAAATCTTTTTGACAGAACGCTATCGTGTTTAACAATACGTCAAATATAGAGCCCTCAGCAAGTCATTTTTATAGCACTGATCGCCTTGGTAAACATTTCTGTTTTTTTTTTGTCAAAAATTAAGCGAACAAAATGTTAATTTTCTAAATGAGATGCTAAATTAAATGTAGCGTTAATAACGAGCTTATCATGAAAGGCAGTTGTTGTTATCTATCTTGAACTACTTTCTGGTGGTGTCATATCCCATGACCACTTCCGGAATGCGCACATGGCATTTTTGTGTGGTTGTGGATGACATTCTTTTGTGGTGGTGGTGTTTAATCGAGCGAAAGCCTAAACACATATTCGGATTACGTCATTGGAAATTAAAAACAAACCTAAGAGGATATAAACAATAAAATAATAATAATACTTAATTACAGTTAAATATATACACAATTCCCAGACAACTGTATGTTAACAGAATGAACAGAAATGCTACAAGTACACCTTTAAGAAATATACTCTTTGCTTTTTGTTTAAACAAATGCTTGATAAACAAGAAATATATGGCAGTAATCATAAAAAACCTCCTTTAAAATTGACGTCAAACGCCTAAAGCAAATTAATTTAAACTAAACCGAACTCCATGAGCTGTCTTCCTTTTACAGCTTTAAAAGCATCTCTTTTATTTATATAATAAAGATTTCAAAATGAATGTTTACCTTCGGCAGTTCTTCAAAGGGCATAATCGTAATATTGTAATGATATCACCCAATTGGAATGTTAAAATAATGAGAATGACATCTTCCTTTACAAAAGGTGTGAGTAATCATGCTTTTCACAGGTGTCCACTACGGTTATTATGCAAACAATCTAAGAAAGATGTAACGACAATCACCAGTGGACAAACATAAAAATATGACGATGTAAGGCGAGTTATATAAAACTAAAATATGTTGAATTGTATTTTAACGTTTACTGCTACTCAATCAACAAATAGTTAAGGAAACAATATTTTTACACGTTAATGAATTCTATGTTATAGGAGAAAGTGTAATTATTCTCAACAGCAGTCTCATTGATGCATACAATTTTCTCAATATTTATGCTCTGAAATGCATAGCATTGTAGAATTGCGAGGTGTGTTTAAAGTTAATTTAACTGTTCATTGCCCTATAGATGAGCCACTATAGTTTCATTATTTCAACTATGTACGCATAAAGTGCCATTTTCTCAAAAACCTTTGTATTCGTCAGCAAAAAAATGATAGTCGAGGACATGCTGTATAATTTGTATTTGATGTTTTGAAGTTTGAGGTGTCAAGGTGACAAGACTCGCCAAAATCAGTACATATCTTCGCCCAATTCATCATACATCTTCACGCAATTATCGTAACTTTTTATGAAAGGTATATTTGTGTGAATCCAGTGCAAAAAGTGTGATGTATGTTAAAGTAAGAGTGCTATGGACTTTAAATGTCTGTTATTCGAAAACTATCATCGAACTTTAAAGACAGGTTTCAAAACAAAACTTGTATCCGTCTTTGTCGTACTAATTTAGCTCTAACTTTGTGAGTTGTAGAGATAATATAGCATATTATATATCATTGTAAAGGCAATTCAAGGCATTTTGCAAATACACACTAACTCAATCGTCATTTTATACTGCTAAGGTTGGTTTATACTGGACCGGGCTCCTAAAGATTTATCATTCGAGAACTTCATTCTTCTGTAGTTAGTGCAAACCATCCCCAGTGAATAAGAGATGTATGGACACGAAGAACAGACCCTAACCGAGGAATAACCGCTTATGATCCTCAGAATCAAGCCAACACCGATGGATTGATTCATTGATTGGTGTTTTACGCTGTACTTAATAACGATATTTCAAATTATATGAAGGCGGCGTATTCCAACAATAATTAACACTAGGACAACTACGATGTAAAACGTTTCAATAATATTGGAAAGTTAATTCTGCTCGAGGGCTAAGTAAAAACAGCATTGCCACTCACATAACAAATTACCCTTGGTCAGAGTGTCCAACACAGATGGATGAGAAGTTAGAAGAAAGCTATCCTTTGATCATTTCGGGTCTCTCTCTCTCTCGAATAAAATCTCCCTATATGTTTGGAGAGCGCAATTATCGGATAAGTTCAGCTCTCTCTCTCTCGCTCTAACTAATAAATTCAACACTTCCTTAGCGAATTACAGACGTCTGCGCATTTATAAAATACTGTAATCAATGGACGAGATCGTTATATCCGTGAGAACAACGCTTTCATTTGATAGTTTCAGTTCTCTCTCTCTCTCTCTCTCTAATAAGAACAAACTTTTCTAAGTGAATTTGAGACCTCTGTATGCAACGTACCATAATTGATCGATTAGACCTTTATATCCGTTAGAAGAACTCTATCGTTGGATAACAGAAACACCTTTCTAAGTTAAATACAGATCTATGTGCGTTAAGAATAGACCATAATCGCAGGATACAGCTTGTTGTCTGTAAGAATCAAACTAACATCGAGGAATTATGTCAGGTACACGCAAATCATCGCCAATAAGTTATTGCAGCTGAGGTACATAAAGAACAACAGAGACAAGAAGAACTTAATGCCCAGAAAGTGCAACATGTCGACATCATGCAGCAACAGCTGGCCGTCTGCGATGACCATCACAACATCATCAGGAAACGTACCAGTTTGGGAAGAGTTCAACATGAGGGAAATACCCTACCATATCTTGTCCATCAAGAGCAGCAAATTGTCATTTTCCCGATCCAAATCGCTGAACAGGTCGTATACACACTCTGAGAAAAAATATGGCTCTAACGGAACTCTGCACGGTCATGGGTCCGGTGGAACCCTTGTTTTGTCTGTATGTAATGCTCAGAGCAACTGTCCCTACAATGTCCCCCTTTCATCAAGGTACAGTTTTTGTCATGGCGGTTCCATTCAGATCCATCATCATTTCTATAAAACCCTCAAAGGACCATTATTTTTAAGAGTGCCAGCAATTACAATTTAGCGTTCATTAAAAGCAGGCGTTAATAAATTAATGTCTATTCCGTTTCAGGTATTACTGGGTGGGCCATGGCCCTGCAGAATACTTCCTCAGCTTCCTCGGTCGATCGTAAGAGGCGAGAAAAGAGGTTGCTATCTGATGCCCTGGTGTTCGAAGAGCTAAAGGGAACGGGAAGCAGATTTGTTTGTGATGTTCTGTATTTGTGTCCGTCATCATATAAGTGAAATACCCTTAAGTACGACATTAAACACCAATCAAACAAACAAACAAACAGATATTAGTGCACATTGGCCAATAATTAAAATACTATGTATGTCTACCTGTAAACAACCCGAGTGAAAACACTTGTGCATGCAAAAATAATTATTATTTTGTATTATGTATTATTTTCATATGACTACAATTATTTCTATAAATATATATTAAATAAATGAAGAGAGATGAATCTGCTTTCCCTTAATATATACATACAGTATGCTGGGCCTTCAACCCGAAGGCCCCTGATTTGAATCCCAGTGGAGGGAAGCAAATTTCTCCCTCTTCCTTTATTAAAAATATATACATACGTATATATCTCTTTCCAACGCTCACTACATTTTAACATTGAAATCTTTTTTAAATATAAAAATGAGGGTGAATTAGATCGTATTATAATCGGGATAATTACCGTTATAATGCCCCCCAAAAAACACGATGTAAAAAGTATCTAGCAACAAAAATGTGGAGTACTCATTTGAAACCGTGCAAAATAAAACTATGTAAAACTGAAATAAACATCATTTAACCAAAAAAATGAAATGAACAAAAGAAGCAAACTAAGAGTCGTAGCTTCATATACACTTTTAATTTGAGATGTTTAATTAAATATGACACTGACATAAAAGCCCTCTCTGCTTAACAAAGAAGATGGTAGTGAATACCTGTTATAGCATACATAACCTTGTAACAACTATAGAAAGAGGACAAAACAACACACACGTTTCTTCAACTCATTTAACCCTTGGCCCGTGCTTCAATAATTCGATTATAAATAATTTAAACAGGATAATTAAAGACATTCATACAGACCTACATTAAACACATTTAAATCAAGCAAAGAATAATAATAAAAAAGATTAGTCAATTATTATATATTTAATTTCTATCAACCCTAGGTATGATTAACAACAGTCTGTCCTTACAAGGTCTCGAAAAAAGCTAATCTTGATTTCTAAACTGTCAGATTTGATGCCATCGCCTCCCCTCTGAGATTGCCACCATACAGGTAGAGATAATGATAATTTGTCGAATGCCCCAAACGAAAGAAAAGACACATACACACTCAAATACATTTAAGAAAACATTTTGGTTTCAAGTTCACGTTCACATGTGACACCTTTGTATCTACTTTTAAATCAGACAAGATTTCTCGGGTTCAGTGTTTATTATGGAATTTAAAATTGTTTGAGCTAATAATGACAGATTTATGAATGCTAATTAGCGCCTGAGGACGTGGGGGTAGAAAAGGGCACCTATCAGGGTGACATTTACTCTAAATCTGAAGAATGTCTAACCCCAAGCGAGGTATAATGATTATAGCGAGAAATCTTTTTGACAGAACGCTATCGTGTTTAACAATACGTCAAATATAGAGCCCTCAGCAAGTCATTTTTATAGCACTGATCGCCTTGGTAAACATTTCTGTTTTTTTTTTGTCAAAAATTAAGCGAACAAAATGTTAATTTTCTAAATGAGATGCTAAATTAAATGTAGCGTTAATAACGAGCTTATCATGAAAGGCAGTTGTTGTTATCTATCTTGAACTACTTTCTGGTGGTGTCATATCCCATGACCACTTCCGGAATGCGCACATGGCATTTTTGTGTGGTTGTGGATGACATTCTTTTGTGGTGGTGGTGTTTAATCGAGCGAAAGCCTAAACACATATTCGGATTACGTCATTGGAAATTAAAAACAAACCTAAGAGGATATAAACAATAAAATAATAATAATACTTAATTACAGTTAAATATATACACAATTCCCAGACAACTGTATGTTAACAGAATGAACAGAAATGCTACAAGTACACCTTTAAGAAATATACTCTTTGCTTTTTGTTTAAACAAATGCTTGATAAACAAGAAATATATGGCAGTAATCATAAAAAACCTCCTTTAAAATTGACGTCAAACGCCTAAAGCAAATTAATTTAAACTAAACCGAACTCCATGAGCTGTCTTCCTTTTACAGCTTTAAAAGCATCTCTTTTATTTATATAATAAAGATTTCAAAATGAATGTTTACCTTCGGCAGTTCTTCAAAGGGCATAATCGTAATATTGTAATGATATCACCCAATTGGAATGTTAAAATAATGAGAATGACATCTTCCTTTAGCAAAGGTATGAGTAATCATGCTTTTTACAGGTTTCCACTGAGGTAATTATGCAAACAATCTAAGAAAGATGTAACGACAATCACCAGTGGACAAATATTAAAATATGACGATGTAAGGCGAGTTGTATTCTTTGTTAAATTAATATCTATGGTCGATGTGCGAACTTTGGAACTCAAGCTGCAAACTGTGCCTAAAATATGTTGAATTTTGTTTTAATGATTACTGCTACTCAATCAACAAATAGTTAAGGAAACTATATTTTTTTACACATAAATCAATTCTATCTTATAGTGGAAAGTGTAATTATTCTCAACAGCAGTCTCATTGATGCATAGAATCGTCTCAATATTCATACTCTGAAATGCATAGCATTGTATATATTCTAATGAATTGCAAGATGTGATTAAAGTTAATTTAAGTTTTCATACCCCCTATAGATGACCCACTCTAGTCGCATTATTTCAACTATATAAGATAAATAAGCCGCCATTTGCTGAGCAACCTTGTAATACGTCAGCAAAAAAAATGATAGTTGAGGAAATGTTGAATATTTGGTTGGAAAAAATTCAATTAACATCGATTTAAACATACACAACGAAACATAAGTACTTTGTCAAAGTAAACCAACTATTTTTGATTTTAAGCAGATGGCATTATTAATTATCCAATAAACTTTCATGTACTTATTCACCCCAAAAAATTATAGTAATATAAATACATTTCTAAGCTTTGACTTAATGAGACCAGGTCAGCCCAACTTTCGGAAATGCCTTCTGTTAATGTGTGATAAGTGCTAATAACTCAACCGGATCAAGTGTTTGTCTATTTGGTTTCTCCAATCGATTTTTGTACTTTATCTGTGTGTGTGCCTGGGTTTGTCCAGTCGAGTTTTGAATGTAATGAATGTGTGTCTTTTGATTGTCATTATTAGCTCAAACAATTTTAAATTCCGTAATAAACCTTGAACAAGAGAAAACTTGTCTGATTTAAAAGCAGTTACAAAGGTTTCACATGAGAACGTGAGCTTGAAATCACAAATGTTTTCTTAATGTAAACTGCGTGGGAGGGGGCAGCTTTCTATGCGTAATATGTATGTGTGTATTGGTTTGTCCCACCGATTTCTGTATGTAATCTGTGTATGTGTTTGTCCCACCACTTTCTGTATGTAATCTTTGTATGAGTCCGGGTATATTTCACCGATATCTGTATGAAATCTTTGTATGTGTCTGGATTTGCCCCACCGATTTCTGTGTGAAATCTGTGTATGTGTTTGTCCCACCACTTTCTGTATGTGATCTGTGTATGAATCTGGGTTTGTCCCACCAATTTCTGTATGTAATCTGTGTATGTGTCTGGGTTTGTTCCAACACTTTCTGTATGTAATCGGTGTATCTGTCCGAGTTTGTTCCACCCCTTTTTGTATGTTTTATGTGTATGCGTCCTGTTCCACCACTTTCTGTATGTAATCTGTGTATCTGTCTGAGTTTGTTCCACCACTTTTTGTATGTTATCTGTGTATGTGTCTGGGTTTGTTCCACCACTTTCTGTATGTAATCTGTGTATCTTTCTGAGTTTGTTCCACCACTTTTTGTATGTTATCTGTGTATGTGTCTGGGTTTGTTCCAACACTTTCAGTATGTAATCTGTGTATCTGTCTGAGTTTGGTCCACCACTTTTTGTATGTTATCTGTGTATGTGTCTGGGTTTGTTCCACCACTTTCTATATGTAATCTGTGTGTTAATCTTGGTTTGTCACACCACTTTCTATATGTAATCTGTGTACGTGTCTGAGTTTGTTCCACCACTTTCTGCATGTAATCTGTGTATGTGTCTAAGTTTGTCTCTCTACTTTCTGTATATAATCTGTGTATCTGTCTGAGTTTGTTCCACCACTTTCTGTATGTAATCTGCTTATGTGTCTGAGTGTGTCTCATTACTTTCTGTATGCTACCTGTGTATGTGTTTGAGTTTGTCTCATTACCTTCTGTATGCAATCTGTGTATCTGTCTGTGTTTGTCCCACCACTTTCTGTGTGTAATCTGTTTATTGGTCTGGGTTCGTCCCAACATTTTCTTTATGTAATCTGTGTATGTGCCTGGATTTGTCCCACCACTTTCTTCTTGTAATCTGTATATGTACCTGGGTTTGCCCCAACACTTTCTCCATGTAATCTGTGTATGTGTCGGGTTCTTACTACCGATTTCTGTATGTCATATGTATATGTGCATGTAATCTGTGTATGTGTCTGGGTTTGTCCCGACGATTTCTGTATGTAATCTGTGTATGTGTCTGAGTTTGTTACACCACTTTCTGCATGTAATCCGTGTCTGTCTGGGTTTGTCCCGCCACTTTCTGTATATAATCTTTGTATGTGTCTGTGTTTGTCCTACCACTTTCTGCATGTACTCTGTGTATGTGTATGGGTTTGTCCCGCCACTTTCCGTATATAATCTTTGTATGTGTCTGTGTTTGCCCCACGACTTCTGTATATAATCTGTGTATCTGTCTGAGTTTGTTCCACCACTTTTTGTATGTAATCTGTGTATGTGTCTGTGTTTTCCCCACGACTTCTGTATATAATCTGTGTATGTGTCTGAGTTTATTCTACCACTCTCTGTAAGCAGTCTGTACATATGTCTGGTTTGTCACATATGCTGCTCAAAATGTCCTACTTGTTTAGACTCCCTATGTCCTTAAATTGCTCTTGATTTTTTTTAGATTGGGCCATTTCTTCTAACTTTCCAACCTGGAACCTGAACCGTGAGTAATGTATAAGGGTAATACATACCAAAGACGTTAGCATCGCCATTGTATTAGGGCAGTCGCAAGCCCGAGCGACCGAGTATATGGAAATGGGCCATTAGGTACAGGTATAGGCTTCCTGCGTTCTAAAAGCAATCACACTGGCACAGGGATGTAGATTAATTAAAAACGAAGAATCCTCGTATGTTCTAGATAACGTCTAGAGACAAGCTTCTTAATAAACCATAATCTCGAGAGAAGGTAATGACCTTTAATATGGTGTATTAAATATTGTTAAAAATGTAGTTAACAAGATATTTCACATGGGTTGTGAATAAATCAGCCTACAAATAAGTATTTCAGAGATACAGGGATTAACCAATGAATATGTCTGTTAAAGAGAATGAGTTACAACCTGTCTGACACAGAATTAAGTTTCGCCTTAACCAGCAGGTCCTTTAGATTTGTGTTTCTTTTATATGCTATAATTGGTCTTTGTGAGAGAGGAGAAGACATTTTTAGGACATTTTTGGCTCCCAAACGAAACCCAGTGGATACAAGGTTTGAAGAGTTTTAATTCAATAAGCCTGTGTATCTAAACGTTTCTGTTTGGTTTCTTCTTTAGAGGAAATACTTTGTGTTTTTGCAATCTGCAGGATTTCAAAATGATCTTTAATCGAATGATCAGAGAGAGCGAAATGTGCATCTATTGGGGATACAAGCTTTTCATATCTGACAAACTGCCAGGGGACTACTTAAAGACAATATTATGCATAAAATTGCAATTTTGTCTGGACCGTTATTGGGAATATTATTCACAATTGTAGAAAAGTCATAAACATAAATAATAAAGATACGCTTTACTATATTATAACGTCACCAACAAACATGCTTAATTTCACGAGTTTTTGTCAAAGGTTTTCCGCGAAAAAAAGTTGATTTCTACAAAAGATGAGGTGCTAGAAACTGTTTAAATCCCATTTAGGTTAAATAAATAGAATATTACATTGTGAATTTTAAATAGAAGAAATACTGTTGTCGTAAATGATGGAAAGGATTACGTGGGTTATCCTTCGTGCCTTTCACTTGAGCAATATTTATGGAACTAAAGTTCCCTGTGCAATATTCTCTATATTATATTACAACAGCGGTGACCAATTGTTTCTGAGCGAAATGCGTTGATATACGGAAACAGATTTTGCAGTCCTCACACTGTTGCTGACTGGAGGGAGAGGGCTTCGGTTCGCCCTGACTCCCTAAGATCTAAGTGATCTCATTGTACTGCGCCTGGTGGTAGTCCTGTTTTGACTTCATTTGTTGCTAGTCGTGTCCGCCAATTTTCCTTATCCATTTGGCTGGCATACCGTAGGGTCACACGCCAATATACCGTACTCATCAATGCGGTTCTCGGTAAACATTGATGCATATTTTGTTTTGCGCCTTGTGTAAGTTTAGTTTGCCTTTTTAACGACATACTATCTTTGTCGGTTTATTTTAAAGTAACTTTTCAATCTGTCCTGGCTGTACATATAACATCTCTTAAAGGTTACTTTGTCTGACCGTAAGCCACCTGATTATGTTGGTGGTGCTTGTTGGGGTTAAAGTTACGTAAAACTGTCATCTGCAAGTGAGAGATCCATAAATCATTTGTGTGTCAGTGTATTTTATAATAGGCAGAAAATAAAATAATTACCAAGTAATACGATACAATGATAAACAATAAGATAACGACAGAACGATTCTGAGACATTGTTGTAATTCGCCTGGAAGCAAGGTCAAAATGCGGTATCTAGAATTTGGGCCAAAAGGCAGATCGGCCTACGGTGTTACGTTTTCGGCATGATTGATGGCTGCTGTATTTGTCATTTTGCCAAACGTCAGTGTTTTAATTAGAGATTCCGATGATTAAGAAGGTTAGAAAATTATCAAGTCGCCTACCGCTATGTTATAAGAACCCTAGACATGTAAATAATTTTGCTAGACCCCTTGGGCTCAAAATGATGGCAAACACAGTTTTCCCTTATACTTTATTATAGCGAAACAATTAATTCTACATTTTTGTTACAAATACATGAAATTTTGAGAATTTCCTTAAGTTTTAATGCCCCTATTAACAAGGTCATTGGGTATGTGCTCTAGAGTAATGGGATTGTCACAGCCGCCTAGTGTTTCTGTTTGTCAGGTGTTGATATGTAGCTCCAGTGATAGATATAGTAAAACGTATCGCACACTAATCACCGACTGTACACAAAACATCTATTAGCAGACTCACCCACACTCTGTTTTGATAAAAAAAAAAGTCGACTGAATAGTCAACCAATTTTCAAATGCCCATTTAAGACGCTTCATATTTTGGTAGATTCTTAATGGGAACTGGTTTTGTTCTCAAAATCTTGTCAGATTGACATGAATTTCGTTTTAAAACAGATAGTGTAGGCAGAAAAAGCTTGTCTCATTTTTGTTATGTTCGCCTTGCATTTTCAAAATAACTTTTGTTATCTTTACTTTAATACGTTTTTGTACGTTTGGACAGACAAACAAACTGTAAAATGCTGATATTCTTGTGAAAGGAGACGAGAATGAATTCTTTGGGACAATTAAGGAATTTTGTCTTTCTTATACCCGTTATAATGAATTCCAAGTAAACCGCATAGATGTGACTTTTAAAGACCCTTTATCCAAAAATCTCCTCTTTCTAAGAATATCTGCTTGGTCTCTTCTTCAATTGGAAAGAATTAGATTTTTTTTAAAAATTGGCTTGATATATAAATAATCTTTGAATAGGACGTAATGAATGTCCAACTATTGGGGACATGGTTTGTCGTAAAATGGATCTAAAAAGTATTGCCGGTAATCCTAAGGAGATACTTGTTTCCACCATCATATTGTTTCAGGGACTTCTTACAAGTGGTTTTTGGATAACGGTTCAAAATGTCTAACAAATAATACACATGCGTATTTTGTTTGTGGAAAAAGAAGGTCTTATCTGGTTGATAAGTCTTCAACCTCATTCAACTTTTTTATATACTTTGAAGATATTACCAACAAGACCACAAGGAATTCTCACGAAGGTGTATAGAAACTGATTCTAAAGCTTGGTAGCGAAAAATTATTTTGAAACCAGCGCGTTTAAGAGGACAATACAAGGCTAGGCAAGATAGAGAGAGTGCTAACATTCTTAAGAAAAGCTGATAATTAGGGTTAAACAATTACCGGTGACAATCGGGGTTTTGCATGGAATAATTGGCGGGTATCTGTTGGCTTAAAAAATACCCTCAAATCCAAAATCCCTGAGACCTTTACCACCGTAACATCTAAGCAATCTAGACTATCCAGGTTGCTAGAACGCTATAGATGAATCGTATAGTCACGTTAATTAATAGTGGCAATTAAACGATCAAGCTCATCGCTGGAATGCGGCCAGAGGATAAATATACCAGACAGATATCGCATGTACCATGTGGGAATATATATCGTGGTTGGAATTCTGATGATCAGAAGTATCTAAACAATACAACAAATGTGTGTATAATTCCTACATAAAGAAGACGCTAATTAGGTATCCTTGTGACGGTGCCTCGGTAAAAAAAAAAAAACCCGTAGCCGTGAGACTTTGTTACTCTGGTTAAACAAATATCACTTGTAAAACCTCTGCCAAAAGTGACTATCATATAAATCTATAAACAAAAACTGGCCCAACAAATAGCAGTTTCCAAAGCTGTTTCGTGAGTTTATTACAGGGAATTTAAAAATAAAATTGTTTGATTTTTACTTGTCTTTAATGAAAACCCATAATAATATTGGAAATAAACCCTGTGTGAGGAAAACACCATCATACACATATGTTTAAATTGCCCTTTTGGAGAAAAATAAAATATTTAGAGACATTGTGATCAATATTTTGTGGAACGGCTTTATATGTCCAGGGGCCTGCCATCTTGGCTTACTGGTAGCGCTTCCTAAACTGAACCTGCTTCGATTTACCGTTCAGCGGACGGAGTCCGCCTGTCGACCATCAGGTATATGAGCGGTTTTTAAGAGGTTTCCTCCCATCCGTCGGCATATAAGTAATACCCTTGAGTACGACGTTAAACACAAACAATTATATGTTCTGTATTTACAAAGGGCACAATTCCACGTTTATATAACGCTAGTATGGTTAAAGGTCAAATCTGTAGAATTGTTGAGCCGGATGTGTTGTTCATTAGATATCTCTACAGCTTGCGCCATAAAAGTAAATGGTAAATAGTGTAGGCCTATACAGCTGGCGTCAAACGTTTAAAAGAGAGGACGGTTATTAAGCTATTTTCGAAAGCGTTAAGTGGGTGTGTAGACCCCCTTAATGTCGCCCCGCCTCCTAATGTCGTCCCACCTTATCAAAATAACCCCTAATGGCGCCCGACGACATTAGGGGGGTTCATTGTAACCCTGTGTGAGGAAAACTTATGACCCTTGTGGAGTTGGCCAGCTGATAGCAGTTCACTAGTCAACAGGGATACGTCATTATTCGTACAAGTATATAATAGTCTTATGGGTATATCAGATCTGAACTATCAGTATACTATATGCGTCACGACCTACCTAATTAAGTCATTAATTTGAAAATCCAGCGTTATAGTGGGCGCTAATCT
>JARFOD010070991.1:0-22325 GCA_031763545.1 Mopalia muscosa
TCAGGACGTGTTTTAATATTCCATTGTCATTTTCTATCTCCCTTAGAACAAGAGGTAGAACACATTGTATGGTGACGTCACACATAACGTCAGCGGGGAAAAAAGGGAACTTCTTGGAATGCGATTTATTCGTAAGATTATGGTACTTGATTACTGTCGGACAATAATAAGTGATAAAGCAGTTAATCATATTAAAAATAATAAAATCATTTTTGCTATACCCCGCAAGGATTTTTTCAAACGAAATATTTAATTAAATATTACATTTGTAGTTATAAAAACAGTTGTATATGGAATAAACTCTCATGAAATTTCTACCCGACTACATCTTAAACGTAAAAAGGATATGCTAACATTACTACGTTTGTATAGTTAACTTCATAAACGGACCTGAGTTCGAAAGGTATGTATATAATGGATTAACCCAATCGTTAATCTAGTCTCATTTCACCGGTATTTTCCTATATATGATTTAATAATACAATATAATATATGCTACATGGTAACTAAAAGGCAGAAAAAAGTCAAACACATCCGCCCCCTCCCCTTCCCTCAAAAAGGGAAAAGGAGAAAAGCAAAACAGAAAAAAAAACAAAAAAATACAAATTACAAAGTTAAAACAAAGGGAAAAGAAAAGAGAACATTTGATGGTTCTGTTACAAAAGTGACAAAATGTATATAGACGGGAATTGTCTAGCCATCCTTGGACTAAGCTTTAAATGACGTCTAACGTCCCCATTTTCTTAGGGCCATGTTTTATTTCAGCTATCAACATGCCCGATTTCTTAAAAACAAGGTAGCATTTGCTATGCCCTGTCATCGATCCAGTGGTAAAATACATCCGTAGGTAGTAGGTGCCCATTAGTATAAGGTCTCAGTAACAGAAATGTCTGATGACTTATCGTCCGTATTTCCATTATCATACTGCCGTTTTAGTCCTATAAATCAAATTTTAATTTCAAAATTGTCGCCACATTTGGTGTTTGCGTACTATAACGCTTGAAAGTGGTGAAGTATTTGAAATAGAAAGCGGTTTAGCTTGGTATTGAGGATTTGTTGATGTTAAATAATGACGAAATTTATTTATCAGAAATTTGTTTGTATGGCTTCCCGATATTTAATATATTAATGAAAGTTTTCTATAGATTATAATACCCAAACATACTCTAAGTTCAAGGCGTATATAAAATATACTTTGGAATTAGGCTGATTACACAGCCTGATTGTAATACAGTATGCAATTATCATCAAAAAGCGATTTGGTAAAAATCCAATCAAAACGAGCTTGGTTGTTACAATCCGAATATTTCTGTTGTCCGATTGTCTCAATCACCTGACTGCATTGGCGTCAGCAGTGTGACGTGTCATCAAAATTGTCCTCTCATTCAGATAAGTATCCTTTACTGCAAGATTCCGTTGCTGTAAGGCAAATTCTGACGCCATTAGTCTTTTCTCGAAGCAAATCACTTCCTGTGTGAGGCTACATGTGCTGGTACAGGCTGCACGCACGCTTTTCCTAAATGCACGAGACATGAATCCGTAGATGACAGGATTAATACAGGATTGAATATAAGGGAGACAATCCAATATAAGCTGAAACAGAAATAAATATGCAGCAAAAATTTAAAAGTAGATAAAGTTGCAGGAAACTGTATAACAATTTCCAGATCAAAACATAACCCACAGTGTAAATCAATAAATTGTAATTTGAGGGATTAAAGAATTTCTTTGCATGGGTATCAAGTCGCTAGTTTATCGCAGAATAGTCCAAAACGAAAACTTTTCAATGGTCAAGCTTCGGTGTTACAGCCGTGGACTGCATGTTCCTTATTTCTGGACATATGTATAAAAATGGAAATCAGATAGCATAAGTAAATATTTCTTGTAAATTTATCCATTCTAAATAATAATTAGATGCTTTCTAGGCCCACATTAAGGAATATCTGCTCCCAACTAAATAACAAACTTACAAAGTTATAGTGCAATTCATTTTTCACATGCAGTGTAGCAGACCGAACTATAACCAACTGGCTAACGTCGAAACCTTCTGAGGTTTTCTGTTTGAGAACGATGCCTGAATACACATTGACACGTTGCCCCTTTAACAAACTAGAAGTCGTAATCCATAAGCCTTGTGTTATGTTTAGTACATCATCTTTTAAATGCCTCTTAAACAAGTTTTCTGATTGATGTTTAACAATCTACTCTGGGGTATTTCACTTGTGTGCAGCATGTGCTCTAAAAGTAAGACACTCTTCACAACCATAACATGCGAAGTATTTTTTTCCTCCACAGGTAACTAAAGGCTGTAAGACAATGCTAAGTACATTCTGGCACAAGAGGGACAACAAGAAAAAAGTCTTAATACAAGATATTTTTGCCTTGTATTGGATTTGAGATTTTGCTCATGCGAAACATATGTTTAGAAATCGCTTAACGAATTCTGTTGCATGTCATGTCGTATTTCTATCCAATATTATCATAAGCTTTTCCAACAGAAACAAAGATCTGTTATTCACACCACGGCGCCCCCTGTTGGTGTTGGTGTATAGGGCTGTTATTTGATCAGCAGATGTGATAAGGCGGTAGTATAGCCGTTGTATTGTGTTACCAAACACCGTTTATTCAACCTCCTTGGGTTCACCACCAGGAAGATAAGACTGTTTTAATAACAATCGGGACTCGGCATATATTGACAGAAAAGATTGTGGGAACGCGTCTAAACCATCAATATAAACAAACATATCTCCGACAATTACTGGGAGATAGAACACAAGGACCCCGGTATGAACAGGGGCGTAAAAGTCGACAAGACTCCTGGCAAATGTAATTTTCTTTACACAAACAAATGCTTTTCGACAAGTGGTACAGGACATGGATTTGTTTAACGTCATATATGGCAGCACGCAATACTATTGAGATACTTTAATACTTAGAACACAGAAGTTTAACACTCCCCCCTCTTAAAAACCCAAACAAGATAAACAGACGTATATTAAGACTCTTTAATCACAAAAAGTTGCAATGCTCGAAGAAAACTAAGAGGTTAGTATATCTGAAGTAAAAAATTTTTTCGGATATATACTTGTACATGCAATATGATTCTATAGACGATTCTATACCATCAAATGGGATCTTATAGGATTCCATAGCAAAAATCATAAACGATCTTTAAGACTTTTTGCAAAGGATATATCTCCAGTCGCCCATATCATAACGACTACGAAAAACAACAAAATATATAACGACATCAGCAACATAAACCACAAAACAGCATGGCCCGAAAATCGTAGTAATTCTATCACGTCGGTTCCATTCAAGTAAACGGAAATCAAGTTGTCAAAATAATCAAACCAAATTCAATCTAAAGTAAGTTTTACTTCCGGGTCAACACGCGATTGTGAAACCTGAAGCATCAGTTGAAGATCATTACATCGAACTCACCTTCGTAGTAAAGGCTTCTGGGTAAAACATGATATCCAGCCCCTGACGTTGTAATGTCCTGAAGACTAATTTGGGTCCCCAGCTGAGGAAAAATACAACCACTATAGCACACAACATCTTTATCACCTACAACAGAATCAAAGCCGAAGATGTCTTTGATTAGTGGTACATCTGGCACAATACTTTACATGATACACGACTTCGAATGAGCCATGTCTGGTACAAAGCCAACATGGAAGCCGAAAATAACCCCTTGAATACCCAAAGCAATTGGACAATCCACATTCAGTTGTCTGTTTAAACATTGATAACACCAGACGTATATTTAGTTTTCCGTTTAAACATTGATAACATCAGACGTATATAGTTTACCATTTAAAATTTGATAACACCAGACGTCCATTTAGTTGTCTGCTTGAACATTGATAGAAACGGAAGTCCATTAACTATTAGTTATCTGTTTAAACATTAATAACACCAGCAGTCAATTAACTATTAGTTGTCTGTTTGAACATTAATAAAAACGGAAGTCCATTAACTATTAGTTATCTGTTTGAACATTGATAAAAACGGAAGTCCATTAACTATTAGTTGTCTGTTCAATTATTGATAATACCAGAAGACATTAACTATTAGCTGTCTGTTTGAACATTGATAAAAACGGAAGTCCATTAACTATTAGTTATCTGTTTGAACATTGATAAAAACGGAAGTTCATTAACTATTAGTTATCTGTTTGAACATTGATAAAAACGGAAGTTCATTAACTATTAGTTGTCTGTTTAAACATTAATAACACCAGCAGTTAATTAACTATTAGTTGTCTGTTTGAACATAAATAAAAACGGAAGTCCATTAACTATTAGTTGTCTGTTTGAACATTGATAAAAACGGAAGTCCATTAACTATTAGGTATCTGTTTAAACATTAATAGCACCAGCAGTTAATTAACTATTAGTTGTCTGTTTGAACATTGATAAAAACGGAAGTTCATTAACTATTAGTTATCTGTTTAAACATTAATAACACCAGCAGTCAATTAACTATTAGTTGTCTGTTTGAACATAAATAAAAACGGAAGTCCATTAACTATTAGTTATCTGTTTAAACATGAATAACACCGGAAGTCCATTAACTTTAGTTGTCTGTTTAAACGTTGATAACACCAGAAGTCCTTTAACTATTACTTAACTGTTTAAACTTTGAAAACAACGGAAGTCCATTCAGTAGAATTGTATGTTCAAACATTGATAACACCAGACGTCTATTAACTAAAATTGTGAAACTGGCATAGTCTCTATGTCTACATCAATGTGCAACTTTGTTGCTTTCGTTGTCTGTTTAAAGGGTCTGAGGCAGAAGCGAATCATGATCTTAAGGGAATAACCCAAGATTGGGGGAGGGGGTCAAACGGTTGGCAATTGCCCCTCCGGGGAATTTTCTCCTCCCCCAGATTGACTCTCTCCAATGAAAACAGGAAAATGTTCCTATACATTAATTATAAACAAAATATTAGTAATTCACTCTACCAGAGACAGTTGTAAAAGATTGCCTAAGTTATTTTTTCATCGAGATAAACTTTATATCTAATTTCACGTCTGAGCAAAAGTTGTATAGCCTTGGTTCTGAAAACCGTTCAGATCAAATGAATAAAATGACCGGCCCCTATAGAAAACTAAAACTGCACCACACCCAGCCACGATTATTCACAGCGTCTGTGATCAGAGAGTTGATATAGAAACAGTACAAATAAACTGATCTGGTGTAAAACTCCTCTCAGATAAGCAACATCCTATAATGATATGAAGACTGACATCAAAAGCCATAGTTACCATATTAGGCCTATTAAAGCCCACAAGAGAAACACATATCTAAGAATCCCGAGATAAAGATTTAATTAGAAACTTGTCTCTGGTCGAAATATTAGTTTTATACACGCATGGCAAAAAAAAAAAAAAAAAAAAGGCCTGTGGCTGTGTGGGAGTCGAGAAGTTCCGGGGCCTAAGCGGCCCCTGGACACAGCGCATATGAGTAAGCAACGTTAAAAAATCCACTACAAAAAACTGATCGGTTTACAGTATAGGCCATACTGATCCAATACGCTGGTAAATATAGTGCTTTTTGTTATGTATGGCTACCAGAGACGGTCGATAACACCAGCCAATGAAAGTCGATCTTTCAATGCGCTTTCGGCTTTGATGGTTTTCCTGGTTACAGGGGAGCACATCCTTGAGCCTCCATTTTACAAACCTGTTTGCTGACGTGCCCAAGTCAACCAATATAATTTTGTGTGGCTTTTAAGGCTGACTCCGGGTTTCACAGGCATCTGATTGGATAACGTCGTTCTTATGCTTTAGGCCCATACCTAACAAAAAGCTATATATCTACCAACGTATTGGATCAGTATGGGCTATACTGTATTCCGATCACTGGTTACACGAGCGTAACAGTATCGCAGCATATATAGCGAGCGAAAAATCTGATACTTTAAAAAATATGCAATAAGAAGAGAAAACAATTAAAAACTGATATTAAAACTCATAGTTAACCATATTAGTTATATATATACCGAAAATGGCCCAGAACGAGCATGTGGCTGTGTATGTGGTAGTCCACAAAATTCGGTTAAAATAACGTTACACGACCAAAATAACACGTTGTTTGGTTTGCTGGGTTATACTTTTCGTTGCAACGATGTTGGCCGACTTCTTGTCGGCATCAGTGGCTATCGCACTATAATATTTCCGGCGACACTGAAAACACTGTTAACACTCTACGCCCAGAAGTGCATTTTCAGCCCTCTCATTCGGGGCCCATTGTTCTGTACAGCAATATACTTATCCATTTATCAGTCATACTGCCTTTGCTGCATTGACGCAACAGATGTGTCCAGTTTGCCGTTGTTAGTTTAAAGGTGAAATCGATGCTTACAGAAAAACTATATATATACATTGACCTAACCTATTTTACGATTTTCCAAACTATACAAAATATCAGCTTCAACTACTTTTTCATACAGGCACATATGGAACAAAAAACCGACTTCGTGCTCCTTTCTTTTATCCATCGCCTATGGCATGTATAGTTTCCGTTCAAGCCTTCAGATTGAGACAATGAGGCATCACATTATCGACCTCATCTGTTGATATATTTACGAATCAAAACGCGATTTACAACATATGTGTACCTAAACATTGTAGTTACTGGCTAATGGTACCAATGCTATATTTACTTAACACTGGAGGAAAATTAACTTTCCAACATTATAGAAACGCTTCGCCCCTCGGATGCGATAACGTCGATTATTGTTGATATACACCGCCGTCATATAAGTGAAATAGCCTTAAGCACAGCGCAAAACACCGATAAATCTATCTTATAACACTGAAGGTATGTTACGTTCATTTCATGCTGTTATTTTATCCACAGGACCCAGCGGATGTTTCCTGTGTTCTTTGCTCTTGTAGTGACGGGACAACAGGTAGCCGGTCTGTTTGTACGCTCCTATAACCAGAGATCCGCTTACAGTAGCCCATACTGACTGTACCCTTTACGCTGGTTCATATAGCAAAGCCTTTCAGGTAAAGGGCTGAGGAGTTAGCTCTAGACTTACACAAAATTCTATTGGTTGATCTGGTCACATGAGCATACAGTCCTCTAGTATAAGCTTTGCTTCGCCATTTTGCAAACCTGTATGCTCATGTGAACAGATCAACCAATAGAATTTTGTGTGAGTATAGAGCCTAAACCCGTGGCCCTTTACCTGAAAAGCTTTGCTATATGAACCAGCGTATATGGTACAGTCAGTATGGGCTACTGTAAGCCGATCACTGGTTTTACGAGCACTGGTTATACGAGCGTAGTCTGTTTGGGGCGCTTTCGTATTTCCTCTTGTAGTGGTCCTTTTTCGTTGCCATTGACGTCAAGTGTGGTTTCCTTCACCGATTATATGGCACCCCGTCAAGGGAGTGTAATGACCTTAAACACGGCTTTACTTCAAACAAATAGAAAAACAAACAGACAAACAAACTTCATATATATGGCATCGGCCTTCATCCTGGCAGAGAGCTACTGAGTATGACCTCGTCTGTACGTGTAATTGCCCTAGTGGATTTTGAAGTAGGGCTATATCGTGAATTTAGTAAACTGCCTTTTAAAGGTTTAATATCATCTTCTCTAGACAAGGGTTACTATTCCGAGCTACTCTGCACTTGAACCCTTGGCAGATAACTAATGTACAATGAGAGTATCAGTTACGCCATCCGCCGGATAAAACGATCAAGGTTCTAGCTAACTCCCGCGGTTAACAGTTACATTCGCAGCCAATTTCAGTAGCCAAGTCAAGTCGTCTAATAGCACAACATCTGATCGGAGAAGTTCCTACGCATCCAATCAATTGCTTGAAAACCTAGTCCCATTATACATGACTTATCCGCCAAGGGTTCAAATGCAGAGTAGCTCGGAATAGTAACCCTTGGCTAGAGAAGATGGTTTAATATCGAATAATTTATTTATCCGTTTAATAGGTAAACATGCCTAAAAATTGGAAGTTACAGAACCTCTTATTAAAATGTCCGTCAACAAGTAGGGGTAGAAGTGAGACGAATGGCGGGTTATCAACAGATAGGTGAACCCGAATTTTTGCATTTTTAATAATGCTGAAGGGCGATTTAAAGTCTTGTATGACGTATGAAATATGTCAGCCAAAGCTAATTGAACCCATGATAGCCGGTAATTAAACAAACTTGAAATAATACGGTTATGCACTCTCGAACTCTGTATCTCTAAATAAAGCTGTATACAGTCATAATGTGATAGATTATTTGAACTCTGAACTCTGCGTCTACCCCTCAAAGTGTTGACGGAGATGACCAACGCGTTAAAAGCATCGACTCTGCATGAAACTATTTCAGGCTGACTGTACTCCTCACATACTTGTACGCTGAACTCCTAGATGTAGAGTTCTATATATCTTAATAGTCTATTATACAACGTAGCCTTGTTTAGAGATACAGAGTGAGACGGCACATAACTGTGTAACTTCAATTTTTTTTTTTTTAATTTACCGGACATTATGTGGTCTATTAGTTCTGTCCAATGATATTTGATATACTGAACTTTCTGACACATTTTATATGCTAAACAAGATTTGAAATCGCACATTAATTAGCCCTGTTAAAAATACAGAAACACGGTTCAAGTATCCGGTCTGTGTTTTCTAGATCCGGGGTCTGTGTTTTCTAGATCTGGGGTCTGTGTTTTCTAGATCTGGGGTCTGTGGTCTGTATTTTCTAAGTCTGGGGTCTGTGTTTTCTAGATCTGGGGTCTGTGGTCTGTGTTTTCTAGGTCTGGGATCTGTGGTCTGAGTTTTCTAGGTCTGGGGTCTGTGGTCTGTGTTTTCTAGGTCTGGGGTCTGTGGTCTGTGTTTTCTAAGTCTGGGGTCTGTGGTCTGTGTTTTCTAGGTCTGGGGTCTGTGGTCTGTGTTTTCTAGGTCTGTGTTTTCTAGGTCTGGGGTCTGTGGTCTTTGTTTTCTAGGTCTGGGGTCTGTGGTCTGTGTTTTCTAGGTCTGGGGTCCGCCTGTGTTTTCTAGGTCTGTGTTTTCTAGGTCTGGGGTCTGTGGTCAGTGTTTTCTAGGTCTGGGGTCTGTGGTCTGTGTTTTCTAGGTCTGTGTTTTCTAGTCACCCATTGCTAACCCGCCATTTTCCTCACTTCCAACCTGAATAAGACTTGGGTTTTATTACAAGGCCCTGTAACTCCCACTCTTTAGGCATATTTACGGAATAAAAGGATACATAATTTAGTCGATTGGGATATTTAACACCTGTATTAATTAAGCAGATAGGTCTACTAAGTTGAAGATTTGAACACTACTTCAAATCTCGATGTAGGGCAATTACACGAATTGAAGCCTTAAAACATAATAGCTCGATAAATTACTAAATAAAAGAAAAAATCGACATTACTAAGTTTATATACAATCGCTATTAATTTATAGAACTTTAAAAGGACCATACATGAATTGTTACAAACCATCTGTTATTGTTATACCTGTCGCCGGGCTTCCAGTATTTTCATACTTCTAGTCTTAGCTCCTCGTTGGAATATATACTGTTTCCGTCGTAGGTAAAACGGTCGTAATAAGCTACTATAGGAAGAGCTTGGAGTTAAGTCACCCACGCTGAAAGATAAATAATGTATTAATACAGACCTAATATCAATAGCTTTTTTAAAGAAATAAAAACAGTTTAATTTGCTTTGAATGTATGTATCGACAAAAACAATAAATAAGCATTGAGGACAACTTCTTTAAACTTATAACCTTTTCTCTCTCAGTATGCAATATTTAGATAATGAATAAATAAATAATAAGCAATGAAGAAAAGCAAAGAATGATTGATGATTGATTGGTGTTTTAGGCCGTGCTTAAGGGTGTTTCACTTATATGACGTTGGTGTAGTCCAACAATTGACACTGGAACAGCCAAGATGGGAAGCGTTTCCATAATTTTGAAAAATAAAAGCAAACATTACTCTATGTAAAAACATATATATTTAAAAAAACATAAATTGATCACAGGGCAAATAAAATCAGTAGTGACTGTCATAGGGAAATAAATGTGTGAATGGACCGTATGAAAACGACCACGGAGTTAAGATACCATGATCATAAATCAACACATGTTTGTTGGTCTCCACGACCTAGTCAACGCATGCCAATGCTTCTATCCGATTGGACATTGTTTTTTTCTTTGCTTGCGATTAATTAAACAAAGTTATTTCACCCGGTTGATCGCCGTGTCTTAACATAGCATTTATAATTCATACCTAATAAAAGGCTGAAGTATATCCAAAGTGTGTGTTGTGGTAGGGGTTGGGGTAAGGGGGGCCATTTTCCACCAATCCCGCTCCTCAAAAGGGGACGGACTCAGCTGACCCCCCCCCCCCCCACTTCAGCCCCCCATGTAATATATTCAGTCATAGGAACCTGCTTTAACGCGTTATGGTAAAATTTATGAATATAAACATTTTTATCCTTTTGTTTGGTGATGATCATAAACGTCAAAACAAAATCAGTAAGAAAATAAATCATGAATCCCTTTCATTTTAATGAAATACCATTTTATTACATCTAAAAATTGTATTTAATGACAAAATACTTATTATATTTGAACTGGTAGGCCTGATTTGTGTAATAACTGATCACATTAAAGGGCGATGGTTCGACTTTACAAACTAACCTTTTATCTGTCAAATTCCTGAGATCTTTGGTGCTAATCCAGAGAGCGTGAATAACCCGTGAGTAACAGTAGGCCATGACGATAGCCGGGGCACCAAACATCACAACCAGCTGATAGACAGCGAAAACGAGGCGACTATCGTCAGGGATACCAACATCCGCACAAAATACGATCATCACAGATGATTGGTTGTTGTAGTAAGTTGTGTTTTCGGTGGACTGTAATTAAAAACCCTTACAATTAACAATGGTCAATTATTCTGAACTAATACTTAATTAATGATCGTTGACCTATACCACTAAGCTAATATGATTGTAGCTATCTACGGAAATTGAATTTGTCACTCATCACCCACCATAAATCATTGATTAAAAAAAAAATTGATTAGGGTGTAACGTCCTACTCCAATAAATTATTGAAAACTCAATTATACGACGTCGTGTTAGCTATGCGGTTGAACGAACCCACCCACGACGCAAATGGCAACAAACAAAGACAAGACACCAGAACCACAATGCGGATAGACGTACACGCAACAAGAGATCGACTACTTGTTGCTCCTCAGCTCTAAAAGCACCAGGCTAGCCACCCAACTAAAAGACAGCAGAAGCAATTATATATCAAAAATATGGATTTTCAACATTTGTCAAGATTCATGGCACAACTTTTTTGCAAAGATACTGATGCATAAACGTTACTATCAAAGTAATCACGGGTACAATCTCGCAATGCTTAATTTATAAGGACCCCACCATGTTGATCGGTTCGTCGCCCTCTTGATATGTCAAGGAGATCGCCAAATATCCAATAATCTACTTCTGTTTCCCATAGAAAACAGAATTATATCTTGCGTGATTAAAATCAAAGAAAATGTCCCGAAATCGTGGAAACTCCAGCCTATCAACGACACTGCCGCACAGCAGTGACTTTTTGTTGTTTTGATAGTTCTTTTCAAACACCCTTCGACTCCAAGAAATGGTCCAAAGACGTTTTTTAAATATGGGTTAAAATGTAAACACAAAAAGCCCTCTTGGTTTTATTGTTTGGTTAATTCGGAGGACTGCAAGTTTCCGTTATTATTTTTTCCCTCCCGTCGTAGACTCGAATATCATTGAATCGGCTTATTCCATTGGCCGGTGGATTAAGGTGAACCCCCAGAAGGGATTGGATAATATACCCTTAGTCGACTCAGATAACACGATAAAGGTTTCTTACGTGCCAGGTTTAATACACCAATGTCTTAACCTTGGCTTGCGAAGATGTGAAAAACTACCAACTGAGTTTTTTGCACATCAACATTTTAAATAGAGTAAGTAAGACTTTAATAGCACACGTTCGCTAAGATCCCAAACCTTAGGAAAAAGCTTATTTATAATTGTCTGAATTAAATACGGATAATGTATAGCAATGCTTTATGCACAGTCACTTTGATATGATTTATCAGGGGCTGACTGAAGTCAACCTTACAGGCTGCTTAGCTGGTCTTGATTTAATTATTCGGTTTGATCCCAAAATGTGCAACATAATCCATTTTCAAAGCACAACTATTGAACTCGAAAAAAACCCCTACACGTTTTGAATCAAAAATATTCAATTTTGTCTGTTTGTGTTCGTATGGTACTGGCTTCAGCCAGCACTCGGTTTATCCTAGCCTTTGTAGGCCTCTACAGTTTATTGTGTTTTCAGTTTAACTGTTATTTATTCAAAAGGGTATCGTTTAAGATGTTAAACAGATGCATGGAAACTGTAAGATCTAAGATAGCTCGTTTCATTCAATTCGTTATGAATGTTATCCGTGGATCATTGTGAATCGCTAGAGAGAGGAAGATCACGACTTAAAACCAGACATAAATCTAAATATATATACATATATACTTTAATAAACTTAAGTTTTCAAATGTCAAATAGTACTCAACCGATCTAATCCAATGCTGTCTAAAAATCCGAAATACTTATAATTTGGAAAGTATCACCGGAACATAAATTTAGAATACCAAAAATACTTAACCAAAAGCAACTCCTGCCCTCCTTTAACTCTGCTCTCCAATCGACTATAAATCAAAAATTCAATTACCAAGAAAACTTGTGGGAAATGTTACATCCAATCAGCGAAGAGCAGCAGGGATTTGATTGGTCAATATAAGTAAACAACTTACGTACCACGTGGTAATGAAATAGAAATAACTGTAAATATCCGTCACTCCAGAACAGTCGGAATTATACTCACCATTACATATAAAGCTGGTGAGGATATACCAAAGGATAGGACCCATACAATCACTAGAATTCTTTTGATGAGAACATTCGTCCAAGGTGGGCGAGACTTCAGCGGGTGTACCAGCATCAAATACCTGTAAATAGAAATAACACATACTAACGGACTGGAGTAAATTAATTGATCCACAAATAATGAAAGGCCCATATGAAAATTTAAATCAAAATTAAGTCACTTATTTGTTGTATTACGTGATTCTTTGACGTAAAATTCGTTCTCTCAATAGCAGAATAAACTAAAAGATAATGTGTGAACGACTACTTATATAACCATATCCTTTTGTGTTAACCCGCTGAAAAAAGGCGTGGTTTGTGACGAGTGTGACCAGAATAGTGTCACTGCGAAGGAAATAATTGATGCCCTGTCATTTGAGACGTTTCAAACTGCAGTAGCATGTAGTTTATGTCGTATCTATTAAAGGCCGCAATCGTTAAGCTGGCTGTCCAAAAAACAACTTTGTCCGGAACCAATCAAAGCATCTATAAAGATTTATAAGAAAAAAACTCGGCTTAAAGAGGATTTTAATTGGATATTTAAAAGCAATCCCTATTCTGGTAACTCTCGACGAGCTTTCTTCTAACAGGAAGCTGATATTGTTTGTTAAGTCTTTGTATTGTCCTTTGAGTGTCCTGTATTTGTCCTGTGATGTTTTGGTCTGTTGTCAGTTGTGTTGGGAGTGATTCCCTCACCCATTGGGCTGATACGCCACCATGTAAGTGAAATAACCTTAAGTACGGCGTTAAACCCCAATTAAACAAACAAACAGATGTTTTGCCAGAGGATTTGTATATAGCACTTGGCTTTTAAAATATAAAATACCCCAAGGGAAATAATCATTGCAAACGCATTGTCAGTATTCCAAAAGTACCATTTAAAAACTTATATCACTTGGATCCCCGTAATTCGATTCCTGGTTTGCAATATAACTTCTTTGGGCCAGGGGGTAACAAAAAAAAAAAATGGTCTGAAACAGAAATTTAGTGAAGTAAATAGTAGGCGAAATCACCTCGGTTACCGAAAGGCAAACGTTAACCGAGGGAAATAGTGCTGCCGTTCAATTTCCAATACTGAGACAAATATAGTTGGCACAAATTCGAAATGCCAAAGGAAAAAGCCGTCCTAAGTAGAAATTAATGTGGCAAGCAGAATTGGATGTAGTTTGTGGTTAGACTAATCTTAGTCTGATAATTAATTACACCTTAGGCTATATTTTGTTTTGGGTCGGTATCCATATATTGTCTGAACGGATAAAGCTCTGTCTCAAAATAAAATAAAATACTTGCAATATTACCTCTATGAACACACTACGGTAAATACCTCCAACATTGCAACAGTACTATTTTAAAATGGATTATCGCAAAGGGAGTATCAAATTTATCTGAGAGAACAAGGTCAGCAATCATTGTTACCAATTGAATTTTATTTGATTTAATTCGTGCCTATGCGCACTTTCACAAAATTTTGTACGCACAATTTTTATCGTTAACGACTGCACATTAGGGAGCTAATATGGGATTATGTCTTTTATGATAAGAAGTTGTCTAACGATGTTTCATGAACGTGTGTCGTGTGTCGCCAATTGCAAGATATGACAAGATCTCTCAGTCATTACCAGCAGGTTAAGCATGTAGTTTGGTTACATAAAAACATGAATATAGCCTAGACAGAGTGGATGTTCCTGTCAAATTAGTCTATGGAACAAGCCATATACAGCCATCTTTCTGGTGACAACCATGACAAGGGGATTTCCGATTTTCAACATATATTACGCTTATTATAGGTCATCGAGATTCCAAGACCATAAACCTGTCTCAGAAAAATCAATTTGTTATATATTGTGTCAGAGTAAACGTAGATATCATTTTCTTCTCAGATCTAAAGGCGATATTATTACTTAAGAACGATTTTTGTAGTGAAAGCCTGGGCAGGGGGATTTCAGTGTTTGGACAATACAGTGCATGTAAGTCTCGTTATCGTCAACTTGACATCCGAGTACCTGGTCCAAACGCTGTCGCTATACCGTGAATACCGATCTTTCTAAGCCGTTTTTTGTACTGCAGTTCGGTGCAGCTGTCGGACTCAACAGAAGAATTGGCATCTGCTTATCTTTCCGTTTATTCTTTAACTAGAAACAATTATGGTGTATCTGGAAGTGGAACACCAGTTGTACTCATATAATTGGCGTACTACTAACTTCCGTTTTGTCACCTATTCTGTAACTAGAAAACAATTATGAGATACCCAGAAGTGGAACACCAGTTGTACTATTATAATTGGCGCATTACCAACTTCCGTTTTGTCAGCCCCGAATATAGTTTTTTTTAATAAAAATGTTGTGTTTTTTTGTTTTATTTGTTCTGCTCTTGCAAATTTGATTTTTGATGGAGTATTTAGTAGCCTATTGATGTGTAGTAATTGAGCGGAGGTTTCTGATCAGTGTAATATTATAGCATTAAGCCCTATATTTATGAATGGGTGATTCGGCTGTTGTTTAAATCCTGAGGTATCTAGGCAACCCCTGTCACATTGAAGGGAAGCTAGCTGAAAATGTCAACAGTTATCACCTGTCAAGATTTTTATTGTGAACTCCAAAAAGACCGATAGGGCTATGTACCAGGCGTTTTCAGACAACGGGATGGAGCAAGGGAGCCAAACGTTAGATTAATATTAATAGTTGTCTTGCGCTAATTGGCACGAAACTTGGCTCGATTGTTCTGTGGACTATTAAACATTTCTGAACAAATTTGAAGATAGGGGTGTTTTTAAGCCGAAAAAATACAAAAACATAACTTTGGTCTGTCAAATCAGCGCAGTCACCGATAGAAAATATTTATTGGAAACATAAAATCCCATGATTTCTAACCGTAAAATTATTTCCGTACTTCTTATTTTTCAGGAGCATAATTTGGTCTCTTGTATGGTGGCTTCTCGTCGTCGTCTTACCTCATGCTTTACGTACAATCCGCTTGATCACAAACCAGAACCAATTTGAATGTAGTGATATTCGCTAAAACGGCATAAGTTGTGCGGTCGTAGCCAGACAAATTGCAGCTGATAAATTCCCCTGGACTGCTTTGGTGTCATGCAGCTGTCTGTATAAATCAATGCAATTCTTTTTTTAACGATACTAACTGTGTCTAAAAGTCGAGCGTGACTACCCGGTAAGATAGTGATGACGCGAGTTTATCCCAAATTTCCCAGTCTGCCTTGAAAAGCTAGATGGTAACTGATGGATACAAAATGGTATAGCGGTGGTGTAATCCTCATGACCGAAACATCAACACAAATAATAGTAGTATTAAAATATCCCTAAAGAAATCCCTTAACTCCCAAGTAACCAATATGGTGTTCTTTGAAACTATTCACTCAGGCAAGCAAGATAAATATAGTGAGGAATATATTTTCTACAAATTGTTTAGTTTAGCAAAGATAATAAACCGCCTTGAGAATTTCGAGGAAAAAAAGATTATCAACATAGTGGAATTTAAATTAAAAAGTTATGAAATCTACAGTGTAATTCTTGTCCTCTAATACTTCTCTATATGTTATGTGTACCGATATCATGATACATTTGTAATCTCCCATCTTTCCTTTACACAACTCGCTTCCTTCAAGTACGGCGTTTAGCCCCAATAAATCAAACAAACGAATTAAATTTCCTTCCAGGCGATTTCCCCATAGAGGTTTGATACAAATAGTTTGTGTTTTTCTAACGTAAGCGAGGAATGGGTCAGTTATATCAGATATCCGTGGTCTATCAAAAACGGAAACTTTCAGGTGTATTTAACTTTTAGACAAATACAACACACGGGTTGAACGTGGAAATCTGTTGGCGGATATATCGCTGGGAAATGTATTTATTTTGGCCACGAATTAAAGGTTATACAATTCAATCTATTTGCCTTTACATGTGAATTACACGTGCCCAATGACAGGAATGTCCGCAAGCAAAATCTGCCCAGGTCAAGTCGACATTATTACCTCAATCTGTAGACAGTTATCAGAATTGGTCCACATGTATTGTTTTCAAATTTATCTAGTTTAAAGTAAACAACAAATAGTTGTTTAATTAAATTTTATGGATTATGTGGTCTGGAAGTGTAATTGATCTTTCACCAAATTTGAAAAAAATATTGGCGCATGTTATTTTTATTGTGTGTGTATTTATAAATTGTAATGCAAAAGAATGGCAATTATCATATGGATAACCAAATATTTACAGCTTCAATATACCATCTAAATGTTTGTTTGAGGGGTAGTGTTTTTTTAGTTGACATGTTTGTATTAGGAATATTGGGTGGAAAACCTATAAAACAGATGATTTCAGATGCTGATGGGTGAAGGAGAGATGAATGGAGCATAGCGATTTCGCTAATAACAAATCACCATATACACCCTTAGAAAGATATGGCCCTATGGCACCCATCTTGGAAATTTTCTAAAGAATTCATAAAAACCGTTATTTCTAAGGGTGTACGAATTCCGTTTTACCTCACTCTGGATCAAAAGGCAGTCAACATAATAGCTTACTTCGATGGTTTGTCTGGAATTGATGGTGAGCTTAATTAGCAATTAATACAGTTTCCTACTTGCCAGCTATTTAAGCGTTAGAAAGGATGGTAGTAAGGTTATCTTCGACCATCTTCTTAGATATTGCCTTGGTCTATATATATCCTTTTTAAATTATAACAAAATGAGCTATTACCTTCATGGTTTGCCAGAAATAGTGACTAATCTATTTCTTCCATTATTTGGTTGAACACAACACGCTGATCATAAAATGTATAATCGATTAATGTATTCCAGTCTATCTTTCGTGTTACATTTGTATGTGTTAAAACTGTACGTTATTGAAAGAAAATAGAAATATATACTATAGTTTTCACACAGACGCCAATTTTATCTTCAAAAGGCACCAAAGAAAGGATCAATCACAGCAGAGGCCGTCAGTATATTTGTTGTTCTGACTAATTAATAACCTTGAATAATTGTTCATCTTTGAGAAAATTATATCGCACAATTTTTCTAGGCAAATGATTATTTCGAACAGGCCGTTCTGCGTATACGCTTTCAATTGACTTCAAATGAAGTGGCAATTTCAATACTGGACAGTTGACCTTGAGCATCTCATTTCCAGCCTTTGACAGTAAAACATCGAAATTTTCAATAGATAGCCTATTAGTGTGACTCATAAACGGTTGTGTTGTCCTTTATCTACAAGCTGAATGAGCCGAAGACTCACCCAGAAAAACAAAAACACATTGTAGCGAAAGGTTAACGCTTTACATCAATAGGAGTGTTTGGCACAGTTGCATCAACATCGGTCGTATTCGTGTATTTATTCTGGACATGGTTATATGGCAAGCCGTTTTGTCATTTCTGCCTTAATTCTACATACGTCGAATTAGTTTTCCGTTTATTTTACTTATGTACAATTGGTTTTGCCATTTGTGATTTTTTTTCGCTTATCATAGAAAATGTTCAGTAAGGGGAAAAACAATTTCAGATATGTGAAATTTATTCTACATATGTAGAATTCTTTTTAACGTATCTAAAATTCGTATAAATATATGTGAAATTCCTTTATACATAATAAAATAAGACACAAATATCTTACTAATTCACATATGTGAAAAAGAATTTCACTGATGTAAAATGAACTTGTTTTTTACATATGCACAAAGGAGCTCCACTTATCAAAATACTGAGAAACGATTTCTCTCCAAGAGCAAGGGACTGGTTCCAACTCTCTTTGTGCATGGTCTTTAAAAACAATGGCGAAGACTATAGGAGTGTGTTTCACTGACAGGCTATTAAGCGAGAGCACAATCTGTGCAAGTTTAGCTTCAGCATGATAACTCCAAAGTCGAGACAGTTGTTCAGGGAATGGCTGCCTGTTGCAAGGCCACAACAAAGCAAAGCGCAGAATGCGAAAAAGAATAGCGACAAACATTCAGCATATTCAGTGTCTAACAAGGGCTGAGCACAAAACCACCCTTGTGTTCTGAAAAATGACAACTATCGTGACATACAGAGTGAATATTACACCAGGTGACGGGTTTGTTCTTATTCAGTTTGGTTGTTGTATTATTTTGTAGTCTACATCAGTTTGTTCCCCGATGAATCAGACGTAGTAATGTTCACTATGGAATCGGTGGCGATTGAGGCCTTTAAAAGAGATGTAGTTTCCTTGATTAATTCTTTGCCAGAAAATAACAAATTCTTTGGGAAACCAATGGTGGGTGTGCTTATGATCAAGTGGTAGTTTTAGATTAAATGTTTTGCTGCAAAATAGAGGCTATTAGGGAGAAGTCTATGGCTAGCCGTTTTATCACTACATATGTCGAATATCTTTTGTTTTTATTTTGCTTATGTACAATTATTTTCCACATATGTGAAATTATTTTTCACTTATGTTGAAAAGGTTTTCACATGTAAAATTATTTCACATAAGTAAAATAAAAATATATTTTACATATCTAGAATTCTTTTCAACATATGTGTAATTCTTTTCTACAATAAACGTTTATTTTACAAAAGGGAAATTCTTTTCCACATATCTGAAATAGTTATGTTTTGGTGTTTTATTTTACTTATGTGGAAAAGAATTTCCATTTGGTAAAATAAACGTTTATTTTATAAATGTACAAAAGAGTTCCACTTATCCAACAAACTGAGAAATGATTACTCCCCACAGCAAGGGACCATATCCAACCTTAATTATGCCTCTATATCGTCTTGTGTAGACTTCCAAGGTGAATACAAAGACGATAGCGATATATTCCACATGTTGTGCAAGTTTAAGCTCGGCAGGGCACACTCTCAACTCAATTTTAAAGTAAATGGTCCAGTGTTACCAAGATTACAACAACAGTAAAAGAATGACCTATATACATCATGTAAGTCATTGAGCGCAGACTGCCACGAGTCGAACCCTCCCTTAGCCTACAGCCAACAGTACAAAACCATGCATTTTATTATGAGAAATGTCATTTAGGGTTACAAATAAAGAGTAAATATTATTATATTAGGCGAAGGGTTTATTCTTATTCAGTACATTTATTGTAGTCTACGTCATTTTATATTCCCGACAAATCAGAGTGTAGGGCTTAGTAATGCTCTCCACAGAATCGGTCGCCATTGAAGGCCTTTTAAATTATTGTAGTTTCCCTCGTTTATTCTTCGCTAGAGCTAGAAAATAACAGATGCTTTGCGAAATGCAGAGGGTGGCTGTCCTTCCGATCAGATTTTACTTTTTGAGCAAACTCGTTGCCGCTAGATACAGGCTGTGAGGGAGAAGTCTGCAATTGATTCAACATATGTTGAATAAAGTTTTTTTGTAGATATGTAGAATTCTTTTTCACATATGTTGAATTATTTTTTCCACACATGTTGAATTCTTTTCCAAATATGTAGAATTCTTTTATACACATGTTAACTTTTTTTCCACATATGGGAAAATAATTTCACATATGTGGATAATTATTCAACATATGTGGAAAAGAATTCAACATATGTAGAATTAAAGTAGAAGTGATAAAACGGGCTGCCATAGGCTGTCTACTAATTCTCCATCGATGTACCGTCTATGGGTTCGAGTCTGTCAGTCGATTATCAGGTATATCGGTGAGTCACACAATGTGGCTTCGGCAATCACGCTGGTTGTTTTTGCGGAGGTTTTTTCTTTCTTCTGGGTTTCCACCGTATTTAAGCTTTGAAGAGTCTGATGTGGATAATCCGTCGTGTCATAAAAAAAATGATCTAGAGTTAAACCCCAATCAACCAAACAAACAAATAAATTGTATTTTACCTTGCTACAATATTGAGATGCTCTGGTAATAATTTTGTATCACATTCCAATGCATTATAGGTCTATGGCGTTGTTTTTGTTCTCATGCCATATTGTTAATGGTAACAAAATTATCAACAAATAGACATGACATGGAGAATATAATCCTCAGCCAATTTTTGGGGGAGGGAAAACAAATTCCACACTCAGCAGAAGATGTCCGGTGTCGAGTACGTGTGCGAAGCGTAGCAAATAAATCCTTTGTGCTAAGGTGTTTAGGCGAACTAAATCGGTTTTACATTCATTTGGATGGTTTGTTTGATTGAGGTTAAACGATGTACGTAAGGTTATTTCATTCATATGACGGTGTGCCAACCCAATGGGTGAAAGAAACCACCCTTGCCACCACTGATAACAACATACCGGACAGGACATGCCGGACAAGGATTATCACAGGACGCAGTACAAAAACATCCCAAACAGATCGACTTCATGTTGCCTCCTAACTTCGAGAAGGGCCTGCGACTGTGGCTTAAAGGTTAGCAAGCGCGCTTTCTAAGCCTACTTCGATGTAATGTCACAGAATCACGCCATGTTGAAAGTCTATCTTTAACTTGGTATTAGCGATTTAACCTGGTGTTAGTCTTTCGAGAAATAAGGAGATCTGTTATATGCACTTTCGCAATAAAATTCCATTTTTGAAAAAGAAAACCCACCATTTTTTTTGCTAAATGACGAGTTTTGAAATAAACCTACGACCCACTTTGATATAAGTTTTGAAAACTTTAGACAGACTGATTTCCGTTTTATTATTATTGGTTAAATCGTATTGGATTTGTAGCATTTCTTTCAAATCCTTTTTTTTTATTTCAAAGCTTGTTCTCTTGCAAAGCTGGTTAATATTTACTTCAATAGTGATTTTGTTCAGTTGCATGCAGCAAAATGGCAAAGTTTAAGGGGATTAGAAACGCCGCTATCCTTCGAATCCGCGAACCGTGAATGTGTTACTCGGCTAGCTTGTTTCGAACGACACATTGGGTTTGTTGGTCAAACAAATGAAGTCTGCTCAGCAGATCAAACTAGCCCTAACTGGCATAACCTACACTGCACATACCTTCTGAACAGACTTCATATGTTTGACCAACTCGTCCAATGGGTCGATTGGAACAGTCTAACCGAGTAACACATTCACTGTTCGCTTATTCGAAGGGTAGCGGCGTGTCTAAAACCTCTACAAACTCAACCCAGATTAAATGACGGCCAATTCTCACTTGACATTTAATATATCGGGCTTTGGGACGACTTGTGTTTGGAGGCAGGACGACAACTCAATGTCGGTTTAGTAGTACTGTATTACTGCAGACCAATATACATTGATCCAAATCTAGTCTCATTGTATCTGGAAACCATTGCAAATTTTGTAACTTTTTTGGTGTGGCTGTACAAATGAATGTGCAGCACATTTATGTATTAAGGAAATATGACCGAAAAGAGCAAAAATGTACAGTTTTGCGCTGGTAACTCATTATACAATAATTTATTATGCTCAAATCCATAAGATTTATATTTTAATACCCCCC
>JARFOD010071001.1:0-22322 GCA_031763545.1 Mopalia muscosa
GAAAGCAACCTCTTTTCTCGCCTCTTACGATCGACTGAGGAAGCCAAGGGAGTATTCTGCAGGGCAATGGCCTACCCCGCTCCCTCACGGGGTGCCTAAGCCTTTGCAGAGGTTCATAGAAGTCCAGTTTAACTCCCCTAAATTGGTTGTAATGCTTGAGAATAAACTCAATTTGAGACATCATTTGAATGCATCATTTAAAAACAAAATTCAATATGACACTAAAACAACAGAATTCTGTTTTCTATGAACCTGCAAAATCTGCTGAACTAGAATCTGCTCAAACTAAGAAAGTGTTCTCCCAAAATAACGAAAACACTGTTAATATTTTTTTTCTAAAAAACACCAAGAATAATTCATTATGAACCTCTGCATTATGGTTCTATTGTTGTCCAATTCAGACTGAAATATGGTATGGAGGGTGTTCTGCTTTTCAGTAATTTCTTTCACATATTGTTTTGCAAGGAAAAGATTCTAAAAGACATCATTTGTCAGAGCTCTAACTATATGGTCACATGACTGTGTTCAGGACTTTTTTTTTAGAGGTTGAGCTAGAATGAGTGAAGTGGAAGGATCTGAACTCTGGATAGAGATTGGTGTTTTTGAAGCCGTGACCTATAAACAATGCTGTGAATTCATGTATAGCTCAATGAGTGCTCAAAATGTGTTCAGAGAATAACACAAATCATCAGGCTAAAAAAAGGTCTGTTTCTTTGATTGGGATGTAATGTTGTACTCAAGGGTATTTCCCTTATATGATGACGGATTGTCCACCTCACATTGCATTACAGTGGAAAACCAAGAAGAAACCTCCTAAAAAAAACCCTCACGTTTGCCGGAGCCACAATATGTGACTCGCTCATATACCTGATGGTTGAGAGGTGGACCTGATCAGGTAAACGGTACATAGAACAAGGATTAGTGAGTGGACATGCCACGACTAAGCCATGGCCACAGACATGGTACAGTTGGTCAATACCATAGGGTCTCCAGGAGTTACAGCAGTGACAGAGTTCTAGCCACTGCCATCCCCTTTTTCTGGTATATTGTAAATAATACATACTGTTACAGATTATGAGTATATATTTATTTCCTACCTCTATTGACAGCATCAAGTGCTACTCCAGCACCAGTAGCCCCTCCTCCGACAACCAGAACATCAAATTCCTCTGTCTTCAGACTGTTTATCACATCGGCTCGTAAAGGAATGGGTCTGTTATGGTAATCTCCGGACCCGGATTGAGCAGCCATAACACTAGGCATTGTCTGAAAGGGAGGATTATAAAACTTATCAAACACACGCAAATTAATAAAATAAATAACTGAATTCCACACATGTACCCAAAATCTTGGCTACAGAACTTTCCACGGGCAGATTTATAAAAATGGTTAATAGGACAGGTAGAAATTCTTAATTTTGACATGGCAACAATTAGACAAATATAATTTGAATGGATTACACTTCCAGACTCCTAATAAATAAAGAAAGAAGTACCTGGGTTCTTGTAGCATATTTAGGATAGAGGAAGGTAGCAATAACAGTGCCTCCGCCAACAGCCAGCCCAGTATACACTAGCCTCTTTAATACCACTCTGTAACGCATCTTCACTTCTTTCACTTTCTATTCTGCACACAGAAATCGATAATAATAGCAGGGAGTTTTAGGGACATTTTTTCATCGGGTATACCCCAATGAAAAATAACGGCAAATTGAGTTTTTCTTAAATTTGATATTCAGTTTTGTTAGAAACAATTGAGTTATGGCTTCTTTGGCCACTGGCTAGCTATAAAATTCCAAATTTACAGTGGATGACCCTCAGATTTCCTCACTTCATTCAGTGTCATATCCACCAAAATGTTGCTTTTATTTAGTTGCAATGAAAAGTTAGTAAAATCGAGTATTTTTTGTCTATAAAAACCCCTGAATAGTCTTAATTATTTAATACTCAATGTTGGTTTATTGCAGGAAAGGCCAATCAGACTTCTCTCCCAAATAAATAGAAGAAAAATCAACAAATCAACAGGTATAACAAATTAATACAAATACAAAACTATCTGGTACTCAGGCCTATGCTGTAATCTTTTCTGGAAGATCCTCTAAAATCTTGTAAGATAACCTAACATTTGCATTCACGACTGCTTTACAGATGCTCTAGAATACTTAAATCTAGAGCAGGTAAAATAAATTTATGCACTGTTTGAATGACTTGAATCTTGTGTAGACCAATTAGCTTATTATATTTAAAACTGTCATACTTAAGGGTATTTCACTTATATGACGTAGTACTTCAACAGCGTGAACTGCCACATTACCATTATAAGAAGTGTTATATTTGTTTGTTTGTTTGATTGGTGTTTAACGTCGTACTCATTTCGCTTATATGATGACGGATTGTCCACTTCACTCTGTGCCTTATTACGGTGGAAAACCACGAGAAAACCTGATAAAAACCACCTCGCGATTACCGCAACATGTGACTCGCTCATATACGTTTTATATTTGAAAGCTATGTTGGAAAATAAAAGTTCCTCCATAACTTACAGCCTAAATATAATCCCTTTATACTGCTCTTCACCAGTAAGGGAGACAAACAGTGGGTTAGCAACAGTTATTTGAGCCGATTTTCCATATTTTTTTAACAAGGTTAATGGTCAACTTCAAGTCTCAGAAGTTTACAGGGCGGTTTCTAGAAAAAATTTCCCACGTTCCTATCCCAAATTCAAATATCAGGTATAAATAAAATTTACCAATAGTAATACTTGTCTGGCCAAGATGGTTTGAAGTGATATTTTAGATATAAATAGCGGTCAACATTCAATCTAACATTGTATTCCAACAGTAACAAATAGTTTGACACAGTCAGCAAAGGCGGACAATGTATTTAAAAAAATTCATGTTATCATAACATTTACGTGTAGCTTGAAACTTCATCTCTATTAGTGTTCAGATAATAGCACCATGTACTGACAGAAACTTCCCCTGTCACTTGGCACCTACATGTACAGTACTACAGGTAAAGGGCGCAGGGTTGAATGCGGATTCTCTGCTGGTCTGTCATTTTTGGCGTTTATATTACGTTTTAAATATCTATTAGTGCAAAAAGATCAATACAATGGAGATTGTATCAAATAAACTCCTGCACAAATGCAACCTCCTCATTGGCCATTATTCTGTTAAGTCAGTCAGTCAGATTGTATTTTTCTCGTACGTCTTGGCACATTACTCTGACACCATCAACTATGGTTCCGAGTTATCGTTTTAGGCACGTTAATAAAGATGTTTATGTAATGGCATATTCTTCTGTGTTTTGTTACGCATTTATTTTAGTTTCTGTGCGTATTTGTACAAAAATACTGCTTAAAATATGCAAATACGTAGGCCATGTAAGCCTGTTGTGTGTTAGACCTTTAGAGAGTATTAATGACTTAAGGTCTTGCATTAATTAACTTGTTAGATTTAAACAGGGAAGGCCAACATAAATAATACTTGCTGAAGTACATAGTTATTACCTAAAGGCAAGACATCATATTTAAAAGTGTGTTATTCATAAAATCAGATGTAATTTATAAGATTTGCCTTAAGCACTGCGCGTGAACAAAACAATCTTCAACAATATGCTTAAACTTAATGTGAGATATAAAGAATGAATACATGTACGAGCTTTAAAATAAATAAACACACGCACAACCATGACTTTCTAAAGGAGACCTACTTTCCCTCCACTGGCCTCCAGTTACATGTAGAAACTGATGCAAAATCAACATTTATTTTCGATCAACACAAATAAAGCTTATATACTAGCAATTTAACAGGTTTTTATACTCATCATTTTTATTTACACCAAAATTTAACAGTTCTCAACAAATAGAGGGAACTGTCCAAATTCATCCCCAACATGTACAACCAGATTCTGTGTAAGCTTACTCTTTGGAATGGCTCAACCCTGTAAATATTTTAAGAAATGAGTGTAATTGACTTTTATTTTATTTATACTGTCCATGGGCTCAGCCAGAAATCAAAAGTATGGTGTCCAAAATGGTTAATGCTTAACTTTTAACATGTAAGTAACACTACGGAGTGTCTACTTCTTACAGTTTCCCTATCTCCTGCATGTTAAAGTTTCTTAAGCAGTGAGTCCAAATAAAGCAATCGTATTCAGGGTGTCCTAAGGATGAGTGGAGAGCCCTCTACAGAAGCCCTTGTTTATGCCACTAAATACCCAGATTCTCCATCAGTAAAGCACAACAGGTTGCACAGATCTATTGAATAGTTCCACTGAATTTAATATGTAATGATATTTTTTTTAAGCACAGCTTCCATACATGTTTACATTTAGTAAATTACAGGCCTGGAGTTGTAGGTTGAATTAGATGTTTAAAACTAAACAACAGAAACTGTCAATGATGATTAATCCTGAAATGTCACATGACCATTTATAATTTATAACTACCAAAAACTTGCATGTCTATGTCAATATTTTCCTGAATTCAAGTTAACTAATTTTTGAACAATTGATAAAAATATATGTAAAAAAATTGAAATCTGCCCTTAAAAAAATATTTGCTAAATATCTTCAAAACGAAAATCAATATTAAAAAAATGCATGACTTTTTTTTAGATAATGGCTTAAAGATTGTCTGTGCCAAATTTCAAAAGACTTAGCGCAAATAGTTTTAGAGAAATAAACAATTTAAATGATAAAAATCAAGAAAATGAAAGCTGAGAAAACATACGTACATGTTTGTAGTCCAATTAATTTAATAAACAATTCAATTGAATTAAAAGGAGAAACAGACTTTTATCTTTTGCATTCATTTTTTAATAAATAACAATAAAACAATGTCTTTAAATGGCATTTTTAACTCCGAAATTTGATGACGTCCGCATCACAGATTTCCTTCATTCCTTTGTTAATGAATATCAGTAGGAGACTGACTGGGCCCATGAGCCGTCTGCATAAATGTGTGTTCTAACACAGTAACACCCACAGACATTTGTTTTTTCCATGTTCTGTTCAGTTCAAATACACATCCCCAACAGTAATGCAATTGATCTGTTGGCCTTTCGCTAATTGGTTAGTGGTAATAGTCAGCAGGTAGTCAATTGAGGTGTGATAATCTCATTACCCTCCGGCCCTTCGATATACATAATCTTTGAATCCTATATTGATATAAATCTAAAAAAAACATAGTCAAATACTAAATTATTTGGTCAAACTTTTGCATAATCAAGATTATGAAAAGATGATTTCAGAAAGGCAAAAAAAAGGGCAAAATTTTACCCCTGACTAGCGGTAGAGTCCTTAATCTAGATTACCATCTGACCTACTATTGCACATCTATTTTTATAAATCAAAAAACAAGAGGCGTTAAGGGCTCCCTTTAAGTACTTTAAACCTGTTAATGTTGTTTTCAGTTGCTAAGCAATTCTAAAGGCTCCTTTGATACTGTAAGCTCATGTTGAGCTTTAAGCTTACATGGACTGTATTGCTTTGGACAATTTGGTGTGCATCAAAGGTGGGCTGCCTTTCTTTGATTGGTGTTTTAAGCTGTACTTACATCACAGCAGTTTCTAGAAAAAATTTGCAGGTCCCTATCCCAAATTCTTCAGACCATAATCAGGGTTATGAATCTGCCTTTAGTATGATTATAACAGGAATTTATGAAAATAGTAATATATTGGCAGCGATTTGGGCTTTAAATAGTTTGGGCGCCCATACGTTTTCCATAACTAAAATGACTCTTGGATTGCAACAATAATTGACACTAGCACAACCAAGATGTAAAGCATTGAAAAAGTTAATTTCCCTCCGGTGCTAAGTAAAGAGAGCATTGCTACTCTTCAAACAAACTGCCAGTGTCCTTAATAGCCAGAGGGCTTCTTAAGTAATATGTATAGAAATTATAACACCATTACACAGTAGAAGAGAGCTCACATTAGAAAGTGTAGTCAATAATGTAATGCCTCTGTAATTCTCTACCTTATTTCTATATCCTTTCTTATAATAGTAGATGTACTATTACACAATATACATGTAAGAGAGTAAGCTAACAGTTGCATAAGAAACATACAAATATTTATAAGCTAAGCTTCGTAATTCTCTACCTTCCAGCCCTCCAAGAGTTCAGGCAGAGGGGTGTCCACCTGTCCAATTGGACACCCTGAACTGAACGATTTCCTCATTTTCACACCTTGTTTTAAGAAACTTTAACATGCAAGAGATTGGGAAACTGTTAAATTTGGACACTCAGTTACTTAAAAGCAGGGGCTTAGCCAGAAATCAAATGTATGATGTCCAAAATGGTCATTTTGCTTCAGTTTTCAAATTAATGGGTGTCCAATTTCGACAGTTTCCTATCTCCAGCATGATAAAATTTCATAAATAATTAAACATCTTTGCTTAGTCTTCAGCAGACTACCATAAGACTGAAAAAGCTGCCTAATGAAACCACACGCCTTAATCTTTTTTACATGTAGCTTTCCTTTTTTACCTTATCTTCACAGGTAAATGCATGTCGAAGTAACCAAATGATATCTAGATGTTATAATTCTTGTTTACCTTGTAGCTTTCCTTTTTGAACTTACCTTCACAGATAAATGCATATTGAAATAATCTACACAGATATCAAATGCATGTTGATTGTTGAAGTAACCAAATGATATCTAGATGTTAAACATTCTGTCAAGTAAACCCGGCTTTAGCTATTCTTCGCATTTTGCATCATTATAGAATTATTTGCATGAATTTACTATGAAAACCTGTTTAATATATTTAAGTTTATTTGGGTCAATCAACTGCAGTTGCTAATTTTCCTTAAGTTTATGCCTGGAGCAAAAAACTCTGATCTCAGACAGTCATGGTTATGCATGTATGCATTGTTTTATTTAAACCAGTCCTTTGTCGTAATCTTTACTGGCAGAACCTTAAAAGCTGAGATAACCTAACATTGGCAAGTACTGCTCAGTGCTGCAGCGTGTTTAAAATACATAAAAGTGCATTTATGAAAAATATAGCTTCAAGTACAAGTTTCAGTGATGATCAGATTGACAAACTTTAGCAAAATCATTTAATGGCAGAAGGAAGGAAAGAAATGCCCATTGTACATGGATAAAGACGGACATTATGACAGATAGGTACTCATGGGTATTTCACTTATATGATGACGGATTGTCCACTACACACTCCACCTAGCCTTATTAACACCAATCAGAGAAACAAACAAATCCCTGTTAATGATCATGCTATAATCTTTTGGCTGCACTGAGTGCATCCGTAATTTGATATAATTATTGGATTCATGAGCACAGGGTATTTCACTTATATGACAACAGATTGTCCACTTAACATTGTACAGTCTTATTATGGTGGAAAACCAAAAGTCGCTGTTGCAAGAGCCATATCGTGTGACTCACTCATATACCTGATGGTCGACAAACAGACTCAATCCCCTGAGCGGTACATTGGCGTAGGATTAGTAAGCATGCTTTAAGCAACAGCCGCGGGATTGAGTATTCAGCCGCGGGATTTTTCGGACATTTTCTGAAAGTGAGTCAGTTTATCATTCATGAGGCTACATGTAAAATTTGTGTATTAATTTCTTTATTTATTGATTCATTGAAAGTCGGATCAACAGGATTAAATCCCAATTACAAATCTTTGGCTAGCATTATTGAGGGAGGAAAATAGGGTAGTAAATTAACCCAGATAACCCATGACCTTCAGCTCGTTGCTCGGGGGGCATACCAACCCACATAAATTTGAATCCATTTGTTTGTTTGTTTGTTTGTTTGGGGTTTAACACCGTACTCAAAGGTATTACCTTATATAATGACAGATTGTCCACTTCACACTGTTCCTTGCCTTATTACAGTGGAAAACCGGAAAGAAACCTCTAGTAAACCACCCCCCCGTGATTGCCAGAGCCACATCGTGTGACTCACTAATATACCTGAAGGTCGTCCGATGGCCTTGATCAGTAAATCGGAGTAGGTCATGGCCACAGGCCCTCGCATAAACCAAACCCATGACAGGAGGTGAGGGGGATAGGAGGACCAGAAGCATACATACTCTAGGGTGCACACTCTAAACCACTCCACCACCGAGTGATTGTGTTTATTTGGTATTTAATTAATCAATTATCTGTACTGGCTCATTGTCATATGTCTTCTGGATAATGCTAGATATTTTACTGTACACCCAACCCGTGATTAGCTACATGTAAGAATAACAAATCTGTGACTGGTTATTCAAAAGTGTATTAACTTTTATAATCAGATGTTAAAACCACTAAACCTAGCTTAAGGCTGGTATCATTTATAAAACTGTTGCTCAAAACTATCTCAAAGTTAAAACCAGGCAAACTATGGTCAAAACTAGTTAAACTTTATGACTTGTCTAATAGTGTATTAAGATTGCAGTAAAGTTAGCTGTGGATGCATTTGCATGTTTAACAAAGAAATTTTTTATATGATAACTCTGATCTAATCTGTAATTACAAAAATGTTAATCAACATTTTCTCAGTATTATTACACTTTCGTTTTTATTAAGCAACCAAATATCCCTGATATAGGTGCAGGGGTTTAGCCACAAATCAGAAGTAGGGTGTCCAAAAAAGCCATTTTGCTTCACCTTTCATATAACTGGGTGTCCAATTTTGACAGTTTTTCTATTTCCTGCGTGTTAAAGTTTCTTAAAACAGGGTGTCCTAATAAAGCAATTCTTCACTTCAGGGTGTCCATTTGGATGGGTGGACGGGTGACTGCCTAAGCCCTTGTATTGGCGGCAGTGACTGTGGGAAAGCAATTTAAGTAGATGTCCACTGGTAACCTGCTTAAAATGAAAACTCGGTCACTGGTAGTACCGGTCTGTAGCTGTCTTTGTTGAAGTGGCCTACCTTTTACTAAGCTGCTTTTCCAAAATGCTTAAGAACTAGGTTTGTATGGATGCATAACTTCCAGTGGTGGTTAGACCATTATACCTACAGATGAATAGAGTTTAGAGGAATGCTTGGCAGGTCAATTCAACAGCTGGTTAACAAAGCAGAATATTGTAAGGGACAAGCTCACCCCTGAATATGCATTACACAATTCTAGCCCCCTGTTTAACCACCTGTAACCAATAACTATTTAAGGTAACCCTGCAACTACTGTTGACCACTACACACGAAGCAATGTTCACTCATGGGTAAAATTAAACAAATGACAAACTGTAATATTATAAATTTATCTCTAAATTCTATTTATTAGCCTAACAGTCCATATATTATTTTATAATTTCCCCTTATTAAAGACATGGGATTTCGCTCGAACTGTGGTTGTATTTGTAAGCTTATAATTTATGATTTTCCAGAGGGGTTGCAATAGTATGTAATCAGGTAGGAAACAACCTACAGGTAAAATTTAGATGTGTGACGCGAACGTCTAATTTATTACGCTAGCACTCAAGTTGTCAGCGCTAGAAAATATATGTGCTCGGTCATCCATGCATTCATTAATTTATAAACAACTACAAATAGACGACACTGGTCCGACAAAATCATCTGCAGCAGCATGTTTCGTAGATATACTTACCAATACGAATTCTTTCACCTTGTCTCAGTTAAATTAATGAGGAAACTTCACTTCATTTTCCGAGCTGCAGGTCTTGTTTCGATTTTGTTGCCAAACGCTCTTGTTTACGAACTGCTCAGTTTCTGACAACCGGTCTAACGCCAGGGTCAAGGTCGTCCAAGGTAACCCACGTGACGAGTTTGAAAGCCTTTTTCTCCCGCTGCTCAAAAGACTTTCAATGCAAGGGAAGTAACAACTTGATAATGGACTCAAATGATTGAGACTTACTTCCCTTTGGCCACATCAGAAAGAAATTAGAACATACCACTCAATAATAAATACAACTATAGTATATAAATTAAAAAATTATTAAATATCGAACGTAAGAGAGTAGCTATCTGTATGAATTAAAAGTGTGAATTAACCCAATCAGTCTTAAAATAATATATAATCTCGGCTGTGTGCTTGGACAAAAGTATTGTCAGAAGTCTGTCAGGTACAGACATGATGACTTGTTAATAAAAATATAGTTTTATATTTTTAAAACTTATAACCACACTGAGATAGAGATTTTGAAATACGGTACCCATGAATTGGGGTTTTATACACTACCCAGTAGTATGCATGTTGTAAAATTGTTCAGGAACCGTGTTAAAAACTTTAACATTTGCCTGGGTTAAATTAAACTTATTCTAGCTATTTAAATTCCTTTTAGAAATTTTAAATAGGATAACTTTGGTAATACAAAGTTAAGGCACACCTGAGCAGATTGACCGGAGGGTCGTTTCGAAACATAGATGTCAAATAATTACATCCTTGATATGTTGAATAACTGAAATACACTGAATAAACTCAAATAATGATGAGGTAGCATCTCTGACACTAACCATAAATTGTTGTTTTTGTCAAACTAGCTGCGGCAAAGGTTGTGTGATAAAAACGGCTATTTATAATTAGTCTCAAAGGTGCTACCTCATTATTATTTTAGTTTATTCGTATATAAGACTAACACCGCTATCCTATATTTATCTCAAATACACGGATAGCTAATTGGTCTATGTCATTGTCACTGAATACGAGAAGGGACTGATTGGTCTATGTCATTGATTGAATAGAGGAGGGGATTGATTGGTCTATGTCATTGATTGAATAGAAGAGGGGACTGATTGATCTATGTTATTGATTGAATAGAGGAGGGGGCTGATTGGTCTATGTCATTGATTGAATAGAGGAGGGGACTGATTGGTCTATGTCATTGATTGAATAGAGGAGGGGACTGATTGGTCTATGTCATTGATTGAATAGAGGAAGGAGGTGAACTTTCTATACAGCTTTGAATTAATTAAATAGAGGGGGGGGGGAGGGGGGGTGATTGTTCAATGATATTGATCAGATAGAAGGAGATAGGGGCAGTGATAATTGGCTGATCATCGGATGAACAATTTGTGGACTGATTGCTGTACATCCTTCTTTTACAGAGGATTGGAGGGTTCTATTGGTTAAGGCAACTCAATGAAGTAGTAGAATAGACTGTTTTGCTTGTGAAGACCATCCAAATTAAAATGATTTCATTCTGATCCCTTAGTCATTACAACTGGGTAAATTTAAGTTGTTTAATCGATAGTAGCTACTCTTATACCATTCAGAGAACATGCTTTCTTCTCTGGAACCCAGACCCTAACAAGCGTAACAAGGTGTGACTAGGGGCAGGGTACATGACAATCCTGTCATTTCAATACGATGTCAATTGTATTCTCTGTTGGAATTACTGTTGGAATATATAGTCTGTGTCATCATATAAGTGAAATACCCTTGAGCAAGAGAAAGTAGAACACTTGTTTTGCCTAGGACTTTATTTATTGATTGGTGTTGTACACCTTACTCAAGGGTTATTCACTTTTAATTAAAACTAGCACAAGTAGGACTTGATTTATTGATTGGTGTTGTACACCTTACTCAAGGGTTATTCACTTATAATTAAAACTAGCACAACAAGTAAATGTAAAGTGTTTCGAGCACCTCCAGTGCTAAGTGAAAACAGCATTGATACTCGGCAAACAAACAGCCCTTAACCAGAGGGCTCTTCAATCTGAAGTGGGGGGCTAGAGGCAAACTCTGTGTTGCCCTGGTGCTTTCAGAGTAAAGGGGCAACAAAAAATCTCTCCATTTACGTGAAAAAGAATGTTTCTTTTCTCAGGTGTGTTTTGTATCTTTGTTCCTGTTTTCTTTTATTTAAAGGAAGACTGCAATTTATTTGAGAAACCTATTAATCCGTTCTCCTCAATTAATTTTGCATAACCCTCTTCTGTCCAACAGCACAGGCCTGAATAGCCCACTATAAAAGAGAGAGAGTAGGGTCTATATTATTAGACTTTCCACTGACAAGTTTAACATAATAGAGTAAGGGGACTACTCCAAAGAAAGACGAAAAATTCATATTGACTCAATATGAATTTTTCGTCTTTCTTTGGAGTAGTCACCTTACTCTATTAGGGTCTGTATTCAGAGCACTGAAGAGTACATCTACATAGTAAATTTCTTTAAAAAACAAAACACAAAGACTATCTTTCACTGTACAAAACACCATGTTTTATTCGTCTTCGTCTTCCATTCCTATTAAAATATTTCTTCAACTAAAAGCACTTTAGTAACAAAACTGGCACGTGAAAGTGCTAACAAACAGGCATCACACGGCCACAGTAACCACAAAATAGTCAGTTAGCCGAGCCGTGTAATCCTCTAACCATCCTCTTTGCTAAGTAAATAGTTTTCTTTAACAAGGAGAACGGCCCCAAATGGACAGCCGATCATAATAAAAATGTACAAACATTGACTGTGCTATACAATATAAAATATGGCAAAACCGTAACAAGGTGAAGAACTTCTCAAAGTTCATATATCTTAATTATTTATCCACGACTTTGTCATTTCAAATGTTTTTTTTTTACATCCATTATTAATTGTAGCCTCCGTAGCTGATTTGGCGGGGAACAGAATATATGAATATATAGATATTTTAATACATTTATCTTTGACACAGTGCTGAATTGGTATAAAAATTACTCCACGGCACAACTATGACCCAAGAAATGACACACACACCACGCCATGATGACAGACATGCAGTCATTTCAATAACAAGGGAAGAGCTACAGAAGTAGTCAAAGAAAAATTACCACTTTGACATCGACATCATACCAATTAAAAATTAATTTAATTCTTTGATTAATCAGCATCAGCCACAGCTAAAGACAATTCTGGCCAAAGTGTTTAATTAAAAGTCAGTTGCCTAAAGCGGAAAAGATTTTTTTTTAAATATGGTGTAAAAACCCAGAAATATCCAGAATGAGTACTTTATGTTTCTTCTCAATGGAAAGATCCAACATTGAGAGAATAAATGAAAATAACTGATGATTGGAGAATCTTTTCTATATAGTAAAACCCAGCCTACAAAATTTTTCCTAACCAAAATCTGTTCTATAAGATTGAGTGAATAATTGCTGTTTGACAAGGTGCTCTAGACTATTTTATGATAGAGGAATTCATAACCGAGTCATTGTTTCTGCTTTTCCCACAATAGATTTCAAATCTTTCTTATGGGTGTAAACCAGTTTGGGAATCACTTACCAATACCAATAAACAAGTTTGTTACATAAACAAGTGTTAAATTAGTCTAACTTGTCGGAAACAAAAATGTCTTCAAGACTTCTGCTGTTTTATTTGAGGAAAGATGTGAAAATCATCCCATACTCTTTTTTGTTTGTTTGTTTGCAGACAAGAGTAGTCTCCCTTGCGACATTTGTGTCAGTCAGATATTGGAGTTATCCCCCCTACATTGTTCTGGACTAGAAACACTACTCTAAGCAATATATTGTTTTGTTTGTTTGTTTGATTGGTGTTTAACGTCGTACTCAAGGGTATTTCACCTATATGACGACAGATCCAAGCAATATACGATTTAAATGTTTTGTTATCTTACAAAAAAAAAATACCCATTACAAAACAAATTCTGAGGTAAGTTAATTTAATTAAATATTTGTTGGATTGTAAATTGGTTAATAAATGTTATATTTCGCAGGGAGATTTATATTCTTGCTCCCAACTTATTTTCAACCTAGGGTTAATCCCAGTGTTAATTATTTAGCAATTGAGATGAGAAGGTATAAAAAGAAAAAAAAAAAGAAATTTTAAAAAATGTTTAAAATGTAGGATAGCAAGTACATGCGTAATAAATAAAATGGTACATGGGTCGCATTTGGACCAAGACTAAATTCTATATTTAAATATTTCTTCAGTTGACTTGGGAATATATTTGATAAAACTATAAGTGGAGCAAAAATTGAAATTTCATTTTGTCACCGGGCAATCAAGATACCTTCATTCCTGTCAAAATGGTAAGTAACAATAAACAGGGCCTGTATAATGTGTAAAATTCATAACTTTGAGTATGTCCAGGAACATTCCCTTCCAATTTCTTAAATTTTTAGTATAATACTTCTTATAGAATATTGGCTTCAAAAACATTTCATTATGAGCCTGCCTAACTTTTAGCTTAGTGAAGTGTTTTGATCGGATGTAAATGAATGATCCTCCAATGTTAAAAAAAAAGACGGCTCACCTATACAGGAAACAGACTATTCTCTAAGCCAAGGGGCCCAAAGATAACATGGAACAAGTAATAAAGCACTTAGAATACAGTATGATATCCCTTATTACAGATTAAATATTCTCTCAAATATTTTAAAAATTGGAGATATACCATTTTGTCCATGTTACTATTAACTTCTGGAACAAACCAATCTCTTCACTTGATAAGAGTCCATTCAAAAGAATTTTGTTCAACACAGAGTTCATAATTCTCATGAAAATATTCATGCTATCATTTAGAAAATACAGCTTAACAAATGTCAATAATTTTTAATAACCGGGAATAGCTTTCGATAGCTTTTAACAATTAACAGGATATAGTCTTTGAACTACAATCATTACATAACCACTGGGGGAAAGCACTACTTACATTTCATTGCAAAATTGTTTCGAAACACAATGTAATTGTAAATACACAATCCTTTTTCAACGCTGCCAGGAGGGCATCTGGGCAAACTAGCGGTCATATGTTAACCCAAATATATCATTGTTCTAGAAACTTTTTTACTCATGTGTCGAAAACACAGCATAAAAAATGGACACGAAAGTTCAAATTTCGAGTTTAAAAAATACTTTGTATAGTGTACAATCTATTCTGTATCTAGCAGCAGTCTATTCGAATATATATTTAGTCAGTTAACCCAGAATCTTTTGGTGAGGAATTTTCATAATTATAACAGACATTTACAAGGAGTGGTAATCGTGAAATTACAATTAAATTTGCCCTTTGTTGAAGGATTCTTTTCTCAAAACAAATCAATTGTGCTTTTTAAAGATTTTTTGTTCTTTTGTTGAAGAAAAATATTTACATTTTGACGGCCATGTCAGAATATACTTTGTTCCCAAAGAGCACCTTTCAATGGTCAAATGATGAAAACAAATTGACTTCAAGGTCAATGGGATATCGAAGAGAGTCAGTAACACTTTTCTGAGTTTTTTCTGTATGAGAGAATTTATGCTTAAATAATCATCAGCTCAGGCCTGTCATTTCCAAAAATTCAAAGTACTGCTCGGAATTTGTTTTAAAAATCGCTTTGATTTAATTTATCTCCAAACAAATTCAAATGACACAATAGGTGTTCTCCCTGCTCTGTTTGAAGTGTTTTGGAATACAGTTTTCAACTTAATAACTAGTAAGTGAACGAAAGGGAAAATGCTATTGAAACACCAAAAGCTGTGTCAAATTTAGAAGGGCACTCTACTAATCACCTGCATTTTCGTTCATAAGTCATATTTTTGCTTTTTTATAAAGTATAAAAACATCAAAGCAAACAAATGCATATTTTCCTAGATATCCTGATGCCTTACAACTGCAAATAGTTTATCTGTCTCCAAGACACAATTTTTCATTTTTGTTGAACTTACTTCCAAAGCAATAATTTTATGGACGAAATTTTTACCGAACAACATTCTATACAGAGCATGCTTATAAATCACCGGGAATTCTTTTCCAGCAGGTAAAATTATCACCATTTAAATGAACTTTCATCTTGAGTAAGATCCACACAAAGATAGACAATCGTAACTATCCACAAAACAATTTCACATCCATCTAACACAAAAAGATGCCATAGAAAAGATTCCAACGAATCTCTTTTAAGAAATAACAAAAAACGTGTCAAGAAAAAAAAGTGTATAAATACAATGGTGTAATTAAAAACTTGCCTGGGCAAGTGAAAAATTTACTGGGCAAATAAAATTTTCCTGGGCATATAAAAATTTTACTGGGCATATAAAAAATTAACTGGGCATATAAAAATGTTAGGGCACAACTCAATTAAGGTTTCAGTTGCCCTGCATGAGAATGGGTATGGACGCTGTAAGGTTTAAATGTTACCAACCAAATGGATTCTGGAGCAGCCTCTTTACAAATCTGCTTCACACTGCCCTTAGACATCCACCCCAGTCAGCTCAGTTACACCGTCCTAATAAGCTTTCAAATTTAAATTTAAGTTTAAATTATTCTGGTGAGTTTAAAGGCTATGAAAAGGCTTACTCAAAAAAAAAAAAAAAAAAAGGTATATGCTTGAATGCATTCAATTACTTAGCACTTCTGAGATAAAACAACAAATTGATTACACCTCTTCAATTTCAAGAAACAACACTTGAATAACGTGTACACTGCAACTTAACAATAAGAAACACCCAACAGCGCATGACCTTGACAAAATTCAAGAGTGAAGGCAAAAATATTTTTGAAATCTTTTAAGACTGTTTCTTTGCGCCGACATCTTCTTAAAGAGAATCTTACTTTTTTTAAAAATTTATATTAATTCAAAGATTGAAAAATTTAACAAATACATAGCATGTTTGGACAATTCTGAAGAAAAAAAAATCAAAAAAATTCCACAAAAAAATGTTATAATATATTTATAAAGCTAAATTGACCATAATAACAGAATAGCACTGGGTTAAACAAATTACTGATACCCTTTCAACAACAATATCAAAACATCAAGAAAGTGTTTTTCTTTTTGAGTTCCACAGAAAAGAGCTAGTCTTCAAAAACAAACCAGCGTAAATAATAACGAAAGAAAAACAATTTTTAAGACACAAATCACAATTGATCTTTGATCAATTCTCTTCAAGTGAATAGTTTTGTGTATCAACACAAAATACTGTCAAGTAGTAGAGAAAAAAGAAAGTAACAAATTTTGGCCTGCAAGTTGAAATCGATTCGGAAACTATAAGCAACTATGTAAAAATATGTTAAACTAAACCTGAAAATTTGTTCTAGATGCATTCTATTTTTAGTTTTTTTCTCAGGATTTGGCATCATCCCAAAACAATGAGCTAATTTTGAACTGATTGCAGTTCTGGGTTTCATTGGTAGGATTTTTTTTATTTAAATGATGAAAATTGACTTTCTTTCAGCACATAATGACACGAAAAGATGAAAAGCAATTTGTTTACTATGTAGAATTACATCGTTTAAATTAAAGATTTATTTTTGTGGGAGTTCTGGACTACATCTGTGGGATTTTATCTTTTAAACGATGAACAAAAGCTTTCATTCAGCACATCAAAAGCTGAAAAGCAATAACTATATAGAATTATGTCATTTAAATTTAAGATTAATAATGTAATTTCAAATCAGTTTTCTCTGTCAGTGTATAAATGTAAGTAGGAATAAATAAAGTTGTTTTTTTCACTTAAAAGTGTATGAGAGTTTATATAAGCTTATGTACTGAAATGTTATGCCAAATACGGATTTAAACTACTTGTCAATAATGAAGAAAAAAGGAATAAAATAGTTAATAAATAAAAAAGATAATAAATACAGAAGAAAATTGCACTGCAAATTCATTTTTTGCAGGCGAAGTTTAACAATCTTCAGACTCTCCAAAACAAGGCCTCAAGAAGCATGTTCCAATCAGTACAAAAAAAGGCACGGACAACAAGTCATTTATAAATAATAGCAAATATTCAGCTGTTTTCTTAACAGCAACAAATTATCCTGAAAATATTGTCACAAACAAAGCAACTTTGGTGCAACATCTGGACTAATAGTCCAACAGATGACCTAAAACATATATCTCCATGAACAACAATAATGAAAAAAAAAAAAAAAAACATGGGAATTTTACAGAACCAAATGAAATCCAAGAAAGGAATGTTTGGGTCCCATAATCAAATTTAAATAAAATACAACAATTTGTTTCAAATTATTCAATAAAATGTCAAAAAAAGAAATCAAGATAATTAACAATATAACTATTATCAATTTTGTATATCGTCTGAGCTAATTGTGAACTTTCGTAAACTGTCATCGTCTATAATGGGTGTGTCACGAGAGCTCTGACTCTCTACAGGATCTTTCATTCCTAATTCACCGAAATCGTCAGCGACTGAATCACGTCTTGAACTGGAACCCTCAGAGTCAATGCTCTCAAAACTTGTCGTAGACCAGTTTCTAGACTTCCGATATGAGTATGTGGGCTCTAAGAATGGCCCAGGACTATCCACATAAAAAGCTGAACTTGTTTGTCGGAATTGAGGATTTTCTTCAAAATCTGTGCTTTCAGCACTAGTGGACGACCAAAGTCGACTCCCTATTGATGGAGGCACACCTTCCATCTCGAAGCTGTCTCCACTAGTGGCGGAACACTTTCTATTACTGCCCTCAGACTCCACACTATCTACACTAGAGACAGAACAAGTGCGACCAGAGTGTTCTTGGGAATCGGTCGTGTCAGTACTTGACACGGAGCTCTTGCGCACATCAGCGCTTTCACCTTCAGGCACTGACAAATATTTCCCGCGTTTAGAGGAGCGTTTCTGATGAATCCGCATATGGCGCGTGATCATATCCCTGCGACAAGCAGCATAAGGACACTGAGGACAGCGATAGGGCTTCTCACCTGTGTGTGTTCTTTGATGTGTGTTGAGGTGATCGGAACGACTGAATACCTGTCCACACACACGGCACTCGTAAGGCTTTAATCCCGTATGTAATCGCATATGACGAGTTAACATGTCACTCCTAGAGAAGGCTCTATTGCACACTTTACAATAGTGGACTTTGTTATTGTCTGCAGTTTTGATAGTTTCTGTAGGTAGATGTTTTGCCATATGCTTAGCCAGATTGTCATACGAAGGAAACACTTGCCCACACACAGGGCAGATATAAGTCAATTCAGAGCCTTGTGCAGAGGAGCCATCAGGCGGTCGTATAAAGTCCGACACTTGTGGAGGGGAACAAAAAAGCTTTGGCAATGGTCTGTTTGATGAGGCAGGAAACCGTGAAGGGCTCCCAGGGTAAACTAAGCGTGGTGATTTTGGCATTCGACTGTGCTCACCCCCAGTTCCTAAATACGGAGATCGAGGGGGAAATGTAAAGTGGAGACCTGGTGAGTCTGGGCTGAAACCGGGCGATAAAAACTCTGGGTCTGAATGACACCGAGGTTCAAATGGACTAGGGAGATTAAAATTAAACACTCTTCCTTCAGGCACTGACCAGAGCGGTGATCTTGGTGATACCATCTCATGTTGAGGAGAATAAAACATCGGAGGCGAGTGGTGATACATCGAGGGAGACAACTGGGGTGGGAAGGGAGCAGGACTGCGGATTTCTTCCCCAGATCCTTCATGACCTGTAAACGCAGCTTGTGGGCGTAACGGTTGTTTACTGGTGAGATCCAAAGGCTCTTCACCAGGTCCTCGACGAATTTTCTGGGAGGTCGATTGCCTCTGATGCTGATGTATGTATTCACTTGTTTCGAAAACATCATCTTTACTCTCAGCCCCCTCTTCCTCATCACGCTTACCCGAATCATCTGCATCTCGAACATGAATAAAAACTTCTGAATGCATAGCCACCTCGCGACCTTCACTGTCTGTGCTGGAGAAGCTGGGCGTTTTTCTATCTGACTCAGATTTGATTTCATCCAAGCGTTTTTTTGGGAGATCAACAGAGCTAGAACTTTCTGGCAATGCCTTTTGAGGCTCTGGCTCTTTTAAACTGGACAAATAACGTTCCTGTAAATATTTCTTATAATTTTTCGGATATGGTGACTGATCTTTCTTCTGAACAGCTTCTGAAGTGTCTCTACTCGAATGGGACATGATGCACTCAGCAGGGGGGAATAACTCTATGTTTCTGCTTTGTGACTGAAAGGGACCAGATTGTTCCTGGCTCTCGAAAATCTGCTTACCACCAACAATATCGTCTAGCTGGACATCTTGGTCAAGGGTTGGTGACTCAAACCTGTGGCCTTGGACCATTTCTTTGGATGACTTCCACAGGTGAGGTCTATAAAAGGGAGACTGATGCCGCGGCACTATCACAGGCTCTCGAATCATAGGATTGGCTTTGGAATGATCATCGTAAGATTGCTTCACAGCGTCTGCCTTCCGATTTTTATTTTCTGACTCTGTCGGCACGTGGAAGGCACTGGAGGAAGGCAATGGTTTGGGATAACAAACACTGTGTGAGGAGGAGGACATTGAGCTCTGCTGGATGACCTCTTGTTGGTATTTCATCCAGCCTTCCTGCTTCAGTTTAGAGGACTCACGGACAAGCACCTGTTCATACTCAGTGTAAGTGTGAACAGTTTTCAGTATGTCTTGACCCTGTCGTTCTGGTAAAACTGAACAGCCATCATCCTCATCAATTGATGGAACACCAGGCTCTGTTGGAGTCTGCGCATAAAGCTCTCCTTCCTTCTCGGACTCATAACCAGAACTCTGTTTGTCAGACAAACGTTGGAGCACAGTGCTGATGTTTTTACGTCGTTCTTCTTTCATTTCTGGTTGCTCTTCTTCTGGGCTTGGTACTGAATGGCCCATTTTGGACATGTTTAAGAATATGAGAGTAGCTGACAACAGCTACCCACGCTGCCAGAGGCGGCCATTAGAGTTGGCAGCACTCCGCAGCTCGTTGATCCCAACACTACTATACTCCGTGTAGACTCCATTGAGTCACCATCTGAAAAACACAAAGAAAAAATAGATTTAGTCAAGGGTTTGTTTGTTTGTTTCTTCGCTTTTTGGTGTTATTAGTTGATTCTTATTATTTCAGTGACAATGTTTTACGTCTAATCTTGCAGAACACTGGCAATGCACAAACACATGGTACAACACAATCATTTACAACATTTGTAAAAATGAAATTTGTCAATTTACAATTAGTTAAGACAGTTCTCAAGTGTATTTCATTCAATTCACAATGGGTGAAGGAAACCCCCCTAGATGCTACAGGCAACACTCAAAGACAAGACAGGATAATGGTAAGACACAATAAGACATAACAAACAAATCATTTTCTTGTTCTCCTTTAGCTCTAGGACCACCAGGCCAAAAGGAATTCACTTATAGGAAATTGGTGTATTCTAAGATTAAATAACTATATTAATACAATCATATGTGGGGAATGTTACGCCGTTTTGGATTCTTTTAAAACATATATCTTTCTACAGCTATGTAAAAATATAATGAGTGCCTTTCACCCGCGGGTTGGGGTAATAATTAGGACAACTATTAATTTGATTGTTTGTTTGATTGGTGTTTAACGTCGTACTCAAGGGTATTTCACTTATATGATGCCGGACAAAAATACAGAACATCACGAACAAATCTGCTTCCCGTTACCCTTTAGCTCTGCGAACACCAGGGTAACAGAAAGCAACCTCTTTTCTCACCTCTTACGTTCGACCAAGGAAGCCGAGGGAATATTCTGCAGGGCCATGGCCCACCCGCTCCCTCAGAGGGCTTAAGACATAAGATTAAAATAAGTTTATTTGTTCATGTATATCAGTCCTCCTAGAGGAGGTTTGCATTACCATGGGGAGACCCCATTCTGACCCTTTTTCCTAACACCACAGGCCTGCATGGTGTATGTATAGGAATTTAATTTAAGGTTACTCATACATAATCTGGGCAAAACTCAATTTAGTTTAGCATCTAGGTATTTTCTTGTCCTCGGACAATCTGGAAATAAAAACCAAAAACAGGTATATTTCACTTATATGATGACCGATTGTACACTTCACACTGTTCCTTGTCTAGTTAAGGTAGAAAAAAACCGGAGGAAACCTCATAAAAACCACCCCTATATGAGTGACTCACTCATATACCTAATGGTCGGCAGATGAACTTGATCCTGTGAATGGTATATCGAAGTAGGATTGGTAAGTGCACACCTTATCTATTAAGCCACGGCCACAGGCCTTGTTAAGTAGGAAACAATGTTACATTTCTCACCAACAAATCCTAATTCAGCCATAAATTTCTCTTCACCTCTTTGATAAGGCACACAAATTCATTTTAAAATGATGACCCAAGACACAGAATTTCTGCTGATTTGTTTGTTTCATAAGGACTATTCCATTATTAAATTTATTTCACTCTTATGGTTACGCACCAGGATAATGAGTGAAGGAATGTCCCGCACTGCACATTGGCGACATTGGCAACAAAAAGAGCCAGGCAGTACAAAAAAAAAAAAAGGTTTGTTTGTTTGACTAGGACTTAACGCCAGTTTTTTGTACTCACATGATGGTATGCCAGCCAAATGGTTGAAGGAAATCTCCCTCCAGACCACTGGCAGCAAAGAATTGTTTGTTTGTTTGTTTGATTGGTGTTTAACGTCGTACTCAAGGGTATTTCACTTATATGACGACGGAC
>JARFOD010071012.1:0-38759 GCA_031763545.1 Mopalia muscosa
CCCCTCTTCCGGGCCGACCCCCCCCCCCCCCCCCCTCCAATGGTCCCGTCAAACTGCTGTTAACCTCTCTTTTAATAAATATAATTAGGTCTACTTCACGCGATGTTAAACTTTATTGAAAGCAATATGGAGACAGCCCTAATTGCAATATAGTTTGTTTGTATTATTTTAGCGCATCTCTGTAATAACTTCCTTCCTCTGAGATATTCATTCGCCTGAAGCCTTAACCAAATAATACACTAATCACGGAAATATCTAAATATCTTTCATAAAGAGACACACTGACACTGCACAATCGTTGGAGCGTGGCTTACAGGTAAACGCTTTTATTCAATCTGTATATTTCATTATAATAAACAAAGGTACCAGTTCTATTGTAATTTGATATTCATAAAAACACACCTTTTCCATCATTGACGCTCAACACAACCCTCTTTGTCAACTGACATTTTCGATGAAATAATATTGACACACCCTAATATCGTACATATTCAATATCAATAAAACAAACCGTAACACAAAAACTACTACGATCTGTTCTAGAATAGATATGCCAGTATCACGTTAGAGTAATCAGAGGTTGCCACGTTTATTTACAGTTAAATCCCCGTGCTCTCTCAGTAAACACTGTCCCTATAAACAAGCAATAAGAATACACCACTGATTTCGTGGCACGATTAATGCCTTGCTTTTCGACCAATGGTATCACTATTCAATCATATTGGAATATCTTAAACTAGAACAAAAGTGACAAAACGTTCTGGTAGCTATATTTGTAATTTTGATAGACTTTAGATTTATCGTCTGGATCATTTCGTATAGCTGTTACATAGGGCCCAACTTCAAATATAAAGAAATTACATAATCGTTTATTTCGGACGTGTCGTTCATTTTTAGAAATTGCCATATCAAACCCGGTACTTTTCCTTTATCGAATTATCGAGTATGTTAATTCTATTTTGTATTGGGTTTGACATAACTCTGATCGTTTCGGTAAATCTAAGAAGAAATTAACCAATACACCTGTCGGTTTTCTTTCTATCATCATTGATTCAATATATGTTATTTTTGGTTTGTGTTGATAAGCTGGACATTTCGTACATTTGATATTTTTTCGGATTGATTGACTTTCAAAAGGATTTATGCGTAACTTTATAAGTAAAAATGGTTTTACTTCTCCATTATCATCTCATTATGGTAGTCTGCTTGGATAGTCCAGTAAATTGTATACCTGGCAGGCGAATACGTATGACTTTTTATGTTAGCCTACATGGTTTGGAATGTGGATATTGGCGTGGGATGTAGACTAGTAGGATAAGTTGTGTTGATATGTGTCCAAAATCTTCCTATGTCAGTCTTGAATAATGTTACATTGTTATATATACTGGTTGTTATCTTCAGCATAGCATTGTTGCAGGGCTATATTCTGTTCTTCACTCGTGTTAATCTTTTCTAATGAAAACAAAAACTATTTCGACATTAGATTGGACTCCCATGAATCGGGTATCGAATATAAACCCTTGGTGAAGCCACATACATGTTTGTGTTTTAACACATGGGAAGCACTACGCCATTGTACATATAGGATTTTTTTAAATGTTAAATTGGTGGAAATTATGCAGTACACGACAGCAATTCGCTGTATTCTTGGGTGATACACGCCACAATATAGAACATTTGACAACGCCATACTACCCTCTAAAAAGAATTAACTTGAGCTTGTCTGTCATCGCCTTGCAGAATGTCATGTGTGGAGACTAAAATAAACATGGTTTGTCACCCTATGATAATTTGAAAGCGTGTCTTTAAAGTTAAAGGATGACAGAGGCATGTAATTTTAGACGCGAAGAGACTAATTGAAATCCTGACAGACATATAACGGGTTTAATTCTCAGAAGATGATTGTATCAATTCAAATCTGTGTTATAAATCTGATCAAATAAAAATATTCAGCCTAAAGCATTGTTTAGTATTTGGAAAAACATCGCTTATATTCAGCATTCACTGAAAACACTAAATCCCCTGGGGTACAGTTCATCCATTAACTACAGATATCAGAGTGGTTTAATAAGAATGTATATGGTGTCATATAATGGTGACATAGAATCAACAACATCAAGCAGTTTCGCCGACAAATGTTGACGAACGCCAATTGTGATAGAATCAACGCTTTTTCAAGCAGAATTATTAAGTCTATGTCACACCGAACCGATTAAGAATCTATCCCTCTGTCATTGTTATGTATCCTTGTTCCTCAACCCTTAGATACAATTAACCAATTTTATTTGCACATCAACTTCGCCATGTCACACTACAAGTGTAAAACAAACACATGCGTTGTCTCTGTGTAATCATTTTACAAATATTCTTATCATTTGTCAATAGCTAATATACATTCCGATGTTAACTAAGGATTTAGAATAACCCTTCGAAGGCAGACATTTGTCAGCAGTTGATCCTCTTATAGAAATACAGAATCATCAAGATAAAAGGTTACTAATTTAAAGAGTCAATATTTCGAATGTATTAAACATGTTAAAACAACTGTTAAGCTATTAAACCAGTGTTTCGAGATATTCAAATGAATCAAGCGATTATTGAGACAGCCTGAATCAGAGCAGGCTATTAAAACTGCCATGATTTCTTATACAACGACAAGGGAGATGATCTTGGACTTATTGTATATACCGCAACATACACTGTCTAGACAGTAGTATTCGATGTTATCTCCGGTATTGGCTTAACCGTGGTTAATCAATAAATAAAGACAACGTATCCCTTCGTCCATGAACCTGCATGAAAGTATTAGTTTTCTGGCGTCATGAAGAAACGAGTCGGGTCGTGGAATAAGCCAAACAGATATCAAACAGGAGTAGTGTTACTCATTTGTCTGGATTTTAATATTCTTAATTCCACCATTGGTAATCAACAAAACTCATTTAATTGTTTGAATCTCTGTATTAAATAATAATGACACAAGGCACATATGACCTACACACAAAAAGCCATGAGCCCAGAATATGACAAGCACATATGACCTACACACAAAGAGCCATGAGCCCAGAATATGACAGGCACATATGACCTACACACAAAGAGCCATGAGCCCAGAATATGACAGGCCTATCGTCCCCTTAAAGGTTCGCGATATCTATGCTACCCTGAAAACCAATATCAATTTAACACACAAGTAGCCTAATTCCGAAAAAGACTCGACGTTTTTAATGCGTCATTATGCCATCATCAGGAAAAAGTGACCAATGAGAAACAAAGAAAAAATGTATACTTATAACCTTTATGAAATGTTGTTGCCAATGTGTGAATAAAGCTATCGTTTTTCGGATTTTAACTCATAAGTGGAACTACAGACGTTTGGAGCATAACCATTTGTACACGGGTTTGTCTGGGAACGCGTCGATTAGATTAACATTAAAAATTTCTGAACTAGAATATGTTGAAACTAAGAAAGTTTTATCACACAATAACGAAAATACTGTTACCTGACCATTGGTCATAACTATCAGGTTATTTTGTTTAATGTCGTTTGGTTGCACATACTGTTTCACTTTATTCAATATGTTTAACCGATAAACTACACCAAGGCTGTAACAGAAGAAGAGTTTCAATTATATATCTATGACAAATTATTGTTTTGATACATTCTGTTCACGCTAAAGATTCCCCTAAGATGACATATGACCTTTTTTGAATAAAATCTGGGGCAAGTTTCTCGAGCATTGTATTGAATTGACATCCAGAAATTTAAACTTGACAGAAACAAAAAGAAATTCAAACAGCTTTCAATACGAAAACCGTACTGGTGACATATAATACAGAATCGATAAAAACATATTGGTTTTATAATTATTATAGTTATGAGTTAAAATTAAAAAGCTGCATAGTTTAACTGCCTACTGTTATCTGAGGAAGGCTGACAAACTATAAATTGCGTTACAATAAGTGTGCGAAGTAATCTCATTTGATCCCAATTCCAAATATAATCTGTGTCAGAACAAAGGCGGACAACTGATCTGAAGAGGATCAAAGTTTGTGAAATTTAGAGAAGACTGGTTGGAATGGTTTCATCTGAAATTGTCTGCCAGTCAATCACCACAGTGTCTGGTGTCCCTGTTAAGAGTTTCTTGTGAACTGACTTTAGGATAACGACATATTTAGTTCAAACTAAGGTTACAATTTAGCGTCAATGATATATTCTTTATAATCCAACGTTGATATATTTACCTCTCTGTTCTAGTATGCACATTTATAAAGCCGTTTGTTTTTGCAAAATAATATTTTGCATTGGTAAATAGCAAGTGCTGCAACAGAAAACAGAATGCTTCCTTCGACAAATTTAATAATAATTCACGATGTTGATTCAACTGACTTCGTGTTATACTGTTCACTGTCTGCTACTATATAGTCACCTCTTTAATTTTTTCAAGAACCCTGCACACAAATTGATACAATAATCTGTATTTTGTTCGTTGGGAACCTTTAAATGCAAGAGCAAAAGTCCAATAATGAACAATCAAGTTCGGAAGTCATGCGCTAAATGTGTCTTAGTCACATGACCCAATGTACGTTATGTCATTCGATGCTGTATTTATAGCCCAGTTGTCGTGTTTATTGAATAACTGTAAGTGTGTCTCTTCTAATATTCGATTTGATATGAAAGCCCAATTTTAAAGTATATGTCTTTGCATCAACATATCAGTTTATTTATTTCCTATAAAATCAAATACAAGTTGAAATACTTCCTCCTCAGCGAATGTTCGATAGGTTTGTTAGAGTCGAGCTAAGTTTCAAATTCTTAGCCTTCATCACATCGATGTCTTGTGCAGAGAGGTGGTTGTGAAAGAATGAACTAATATGATTGTTCTTTAACCACACATTCTGAATAAACCACCTTTGTCATACGCGGAGTTAACTGAAATAACCAAACCAAACCCCCTAAGCTGCATACGGTACTGTAGTAGAAGTTGCTCAGGACGTATTCAAAGGAGTAGGCTGTATGTTTTTTTATCTTGCAACTTTCCTGATATATGCATGCTTAGCAGATTTTAATATAGGTTATAACGTTTTTTTTGTAAATTGGTTGCCCCTCAGAAAAGTAGTGAATACTAGACCTAAAGGTAAGTAACAATAATTCTTATTTTATATTGTTCTTAAAATCTGAGCACTCAGAATTTGCACTTATTAGAAAATAAAAACGCTAGTTTATCCACAAATAGAGCCAAAAAAAAAAAAAAAACCCCAAAAAACCCACAGTCTTAAATTACCACCTAAGGTGCGATACACAGAGCAAGACCACAATAAAAAGTCAGTGGAAGAAAATGATAAATTTGCCATAGACATTTTATCCGGATATTTCACATTCTCACATTTTAAGAACAAGCAAGGATAAAATATGATGGACTTAGTTATATTAATGAATATACCGTATTGTTACAGTAAGGATTCTGTAAATTTAAACGCAATCCAACTAGAATAATAATTTTGTGCCCTTCCAACCGGGTCCTCCACGATGTTCAGCCGAGGACGTAAACACGTTTAATAGTCGATAAGCTTCACAAACGATAAACTTTCAACCAAAGAATATAAATGAGTATATGCTATATTATGAAATTTAACGCTTTAATCTTATTATATAATAAGGCTTCGGCTAATTGTACAGTGTTGCCTCCCTTACGGATAATAAAGGTTATCAAAAGCATTTTTCCCTTTGAGCATTGCCTGAAACAGAAACGGCAACTCTGCAAATGTACCACCTTTACTAAGATCAGCTTCGACTATAATCACTTTTTAAAATATTTTTTTTATAGTTATATTCATAAGATATAAGATAAACTGGTTTAAATTCCAATAAATGACTATTGACCAGTATTATTGTGGTGGTAAAATTCCAGAAGCATTCAAAATTCCACAGGCTGCTATCATATCAACGCGTACACGGTAGGGGTGAATCGAACCCGTGGCTGCAAAGCTGATGGAAATATTTGTGCCGCTACCCTGCAAATGTTCCACCTTCACTAAGTTAGGCTTCGACTATATTGCCTTTTTAAATTATTTTTTTTCTTAGTTATGTTCATAAGATATAAGATTAACTGGTTTAGGCTCCAATTATTGGTTGTAAAATCACAGAAACATTCAACCTTCCACAGGCTGCTATCATATGGTCTGCGGGACTCCAGCCTATTGACCTATTAAGTTTCACTTAATACTAATTAAATGGATTCTGAAAAGCTTTCATAATACCATCCACAGGTTGGCCGACCGTAGGTAAGCATTTATAATGCACATAGAAGAGTATATTTTAAAATTCTCGTAAATTGACTATTAACGCAAAAAAGGATTGCACCTATATAATTACAACTTTAGCTGTAGTCGTTTATGTGTGATGCTGCCTGCTATTTTACCTCGTTTTCAATTTACCAAATACATTAGTGTGGGTTTTGTGACCTTTACAGTCTGTGACGAGTGCCTGGCAAAGAAATGGGAGAATCACAAGACGGAGAACCAACCAGAAGCCGTCCTGCATCATTTTCTTCCATTGTGTGATTTATTTGCCCTGTATCGAGGTGTTGTGATTAAAAAGCCAGCGGATTGTTTGTCAATTATCGACGCACGAATCGATTCTCAACTCTTCGTCAAAAGGTTTCTAGGCAGTTTTATTGTGCTTAGCCCAGTCTTACAGCCTATTTTGTTTACCCAGCCGCTCCATTCACTCGATCGCACAGAGATATTGACTACTCGAGTTGCCACCAGTTTTAATACGGGTAATTGGCAGCGAGCAAAATAAACCAGATAGCTTTTGTCACGAAGTCATTATTTATGGCATTAAATCATCTTCAGTCATGGCGCTTTTGGTTATTTAATGGATAGATAAAGACTATTAACAATCAAAGCGGCCAAGAAGAAAAAAGACATAATTCCACCCACTGTCTTAACACTTCGTCTACAAACAAATGAAACCTACTCAGCCGCTATTACATAAAGTATTTCCACTAGAAACAGATTTGTTTATTTTATCACATAGCTAACTTCGAAAAATCTATAAAAAATAAATTGAATATTTTAAACAGAAATATGACAAGTACTTCCAAATATAATGGGTGCTTTGGGTCTTTTAAAACGTGCTGTATGGCGTGTATGTAGCTAAAGCAATATTTCCCTCCCGAGATTTCTTGTGGTATTTATTAATTTCGACGTTCGTTTTGTACACAATTTACAACGGTGACACATTTAAGCGTACGTTTTAGAATGAATGCAGACCGGGTAAAATGTGCGAAAGTTGTGGGGTAATATGGGAGATTAGGCCAAAGGTTAAGTTAGAAGAAAACTAGCGACGCGAGCTCTATTTATTGGCCATGACATCCAATAAATCAGAATAGCACGAGCTGGCACTGATGTGTGGAATTGCCACCGATACGCCCTACCTCTTAAAAGAGAACTTACTGTAATAGGATTCCAGTAAAAATATGATTTAATTTCGATAAATCCTTATTCCCAAGGGGTAATGTATTCCCCAATACTTGTATGAACCTGATATCTAGAAGAGCACGCCACGGTATGAGTCACTTGATATGCAGACGACTCAGTTGGCGAAGCAGGGCAGAATGTCTGTATGTATTTTTATCACGCCTCAATCTCCATTCGTATACCATTTACTGTATTTGTCTAAAGCCGGAGATAAGATTGCTAATTAGCATGTACAAAAATACAATATTTATAAAAAAAAGCATAATTTGTTTTCTTTTTCTTTTTATATTATTTGCTCTCCCTCCACTATGCAGGTATTAAATACACAGGTCGAATAAGTTTAATATACTTGAACATTTTAGCATGGAGTTTTTGTATGACAAGGTTTAGACTATGTATTAAAAAATCCGATGGTTAAATAGAAATATGTTCTTGATATGAGTTGGAAAAGTGTCAAATTTTACAAGTACAACGTGCTTTTCAAGAAAGAAATCATCCTCTTTGTTAAATTATATTTCAACACATGACGTGAAAGTTATTTTTCGATCACGTTTTTCATTCGGCAAATAATTTGATTATATGTTGTACGTACGGTACTTGAACAAAAATTCTTGACAACCATTGTCTGAACAAAATTCAAAGGTCAGAAGGTTAACAAGTGAGAAGGCTCATTTGATGGAAGGATGCTAAGAAAGAAGTTTCAGTAGTCAGATCATTCATATGGCAGAACAATTATTTGCAAGATATTAAAATTGATTTGGCGACACGTTATCTTTGTTCACAGCTGACCAGATAGACAGTTCTCCGGTCCGAAAAGGATTTTGCCAGAAACTTTACCAGGAGAAAGTTACGCATAAGAGTCTCGAAATTGTTTCTTGTTGGCACAAAGGTTCATTGGTTAAAAAATTGAATAATCGGGATTTTTTTGTTTTCATAAGGTTTAATAATAAGAAAAATCCAGCAATCGAGATATTGAGTTAATTCAGTAGTCAGATATGTTATACGATCCAAAGTAACACCCAAGTCCGTCAGATCTCTCTGCTCACATGTCGGTGTGGATGTTCCGAGTGAATTGAAATGTTTTAGTTTCATTAATTGGTCCTAAACCATATTGTTCATAAAATTACAGTTTTGTTGATTTAAGAATTTATTTAATATGTAATATCTGTTAACATTAAAGTTGATGAACTTTTAATCAAAGGGAAGTTGAAACTTGGTAAAGGAAATCGGTTGTAAACAGTTTGGCATGCATTATTAAAAGATACCTTTCTGTTAGAAATACAGCATTAGAAAAGTGTCAATACAAGGTATATTTCGATTGCAATTCGATTGAAACACGAGCCGATAAACACGGAGAAGATTTAATAGTTGAAACGGAATTTAGAAATGTTTTTATATGAATATGCATTTAAGACTGTTTTATTAGTCATTTAACAAAATCAGGCTTGCTCCATGTCAATCTTATATTGTCTGGAGTCCATTTGAACCTGGCATCAAAATGACTTATGCTTAGGCGCTTTAAGTTGCTGTTTTGGTGATCCCAAAGTCGGCTTGCCGTCATTCGAGGGACTATCAAGGGCAAGTTGTGGCAGGGGGTATCAACAAACAATCCGACTTAGCCGCTTTGTGTCGTGACATGGCATCGATCGGCGACACTGGAAGGACTTCGGCTTTGCGCAGTGCACCTGCTCAAGGAGATTACTGCCCAGAAAACCGCCATCACCATGGAGACGCCAAGGTAATATTGGAAGAGGATTTAAGGCTTCGCTCGAAGGAAACCTTTGGAAAACGACATAATAACACGCGGGTAACGCCATTGGAGTGGGACTGTTTTGTAATTCTCTGCTCGGCGCGTTCTCTAAACCAACTGGTACCGCTTCATATTGGAAGACCCCCTTTGGCTTGAGCGATTACTTTTGCCACTGTGTCAGTTTGCTCTTTCAATTTGCAATGTATCGGGTCAATAGAAGACATAGAACGCCCCCGTTGAGTATTTTGATGGAGATTTCATAAAGCAAGTCAAACCCTCGAAAAGCACTATGTAGAGGTTGACCGTGCTCTTAAAGACTTGGATATCTATTAACAAAGTGGATTTCATAATGTGTATTACAGAAATGTTTGATTCATTTTTGCTTTCAATAACCATTCAGAGATGTTAAGCAGTTCGTTTTAGATTGTAATAGTTTATAACACCTAAACACCTAAACAAGAGCTGATTTTCATGTCATTTTTGTTAATCCAATATGACAAAATGTGGCATAATACAAATTTTTGATGGGTGTTAAATCGCTTTAATTAATTTGCCCCGAACTAAAATTGAACTTTCCTTTTGCTTAATATTCGGCGCAACTTTTGGTGTGAATGCATTAGTCATAGAACAATTATTATCCAAATATCTCTGTGGTAATATTTAATAATCAGTCTATATTACAGACACAAAAATAAACAAGAGAGAAAAAAGCAACAGACAGTTAGATATCCATAGTAAAGAAAGCGCATTTATTAATGGGCGGCATATATTGGTTAGAATAAAGCTTTATATAAGATGACGCGAAGTGCATATGATCGACAATGTACAACCAGCATATTCTCAACACAATATCCAGCGAATACAATGTACAAAAGAGGCATAAATTTGTCTTTAATGTTATCGTTTTAGCAAGGGTCTCATATAACAAATTAACTATTACATTTGAAAATTATACACAACTTTCCCACTTTATATACATATATGTGATATATCATACACGTTTCTGAGAGTGTTCAGAGAGATTTGATATTGTTTTTTTTATACATAAAGATTAATTACAGAAGAGTAACCTTTTGTTTGTTTCTTGTCCTTTCAAATCCGAGTTGTGTTGCATGTTATCGCACATAATTCGCGTGATCACATTTGCAAACGTGTTATATTTGCAAGCATTTCGGTTACATTATAAGAATATACGTTTAGTAAAACTGTTCAATATTGCAACATATAGGATGAAAATATACAGGCGTCTGACTCGTTGCTCGCACAGTAGAACTTGCAACGTAACATATATAACATACGCACGTATCTGAACCATGCTCATTGAAATGTCGTATAAATAAATAAGTTCCAAATTTTCAATGAGCCATCTATTTTGATTTTGCTTTATGGGTGCCACGGTATCATTTTAGTGTACAATTAAAACAGGTACTTGTTTTGCGAAACTTCCTAATAGCCCGTTTACTATTGCGCCAACTTGAAGCATATGAGGGCACATAACTATCCTTTGAACCAACATCCATTCAAAATATAATTAGTTTACACATTAAAACTATCCACTCAAAGATAACTCGTATTTTGCAAAGCACATAGGTCAATGGTAGGATATCTCACATGCTATATAGTACTGGTAGTTTCTCTTGTAAAGCACCGTCTCGTGGCCTCGGCATTTTGAGCTTGTTGTGTTTATACCACAAACGTAATTTCCATACAAAATTAACAAAAGGTCGAATTATCGAGGTTATTGTTGCCGTCTTTAGATGGTTCACGATTCCAGTGCCACACATTTATCATATTGTTTCACAAATGTAACTTGTAAATAAAATTCCATTGTTCTGAAGCTTGATCGAAAATCAACTGCAGTAGCCGTAATTTACAGAGTACACAAGAGAAACACTTTCCACTGTGTCGGCAGTTTGTGGTTGTTTCAACAGAAACAAGTTGCTATGTACACAGTCATTGTTGCAACACAATGACACTATATACACATCAAATAATGATTTATATTCTATTAACATCATCCGATCCACTGCAATTGTAAATAAAATAGATGCGTGCCGTTTCCCCAGATGAACGCAGTGAGCCTTCCAAATAATATATGGACTGTGCTGGTTTTCGCCATTAATCCTTACGATGGAGGGGAATGTGAATTTTAATCCAGATTAAGTCAAGACTACCTTTTCTTTCCACAATAAAGGTCACAGCATTTGCACATAAAGTCTGAAATTTCCAAAATTGTAAGAACACTTGCTCCAAGGTACAGAGCCATAGAACCTCCAACATCGCCTACAAAGAAATAGAGGTATATATGAGGAATCAATTAAAGCAATGAATACATTCCACAAGCGATCCCGAAATATACGATTCAATGATTTAACTCCCATTGACCAAAATGTTCTATACCCTTGGCACTCTGTTTGTTTGGATGCTGACTTTACCTAGCACTGTAGAACAATAAACTTTGAAACAAAACAATTTCGCTCACATTATGTTATTGTCAATTAGTGTTTGTAGACACCTCACAATATAAGTGAAATAATCTTGAACATGGCGTCAATCAATGTAATTCTTTGGAATAAAGAGAGACATTTGTAAAAACACTAGTTTGGTGACTTCGTGATCACATTGGGAGCAAATCGTGAAATTATCCGACACGAATAAAATTCCAAAAGGAAGGTTAATTCTTTCTTTGTCAGTATCCCTCGGCAGGGCATAGATAACGGCACAGTGGTCCTGGACAGGGCATAGATAACGGCACATAGTGGCCCTGGACAGGGCATACATAACGGCACACAATGGCCCTGGACAGGGCACAGATAATGGCACACAATGGCCCTGGAAAGGGCATAGATAACAGCGCACAACGGCCGGGGCAGGACATACATAACGGCACACAATGGCCCTGGATACGGCACACAATGGCCCTGGACAGGGCATAGATAACGGCTCAAAATGCCGTCGATAGAACATAGATAACGGCACACAATAGCCCTGGACAAGGGCATAGATAATGGCAAACAATGGCCCTGGACAGGGCATAGATAACGGCACACAATGGCAAATAGCAGCTTGTGACAAACATATATGTTGATATAGGTTGGACTGGCTAAATTATGTGTATAGAGGTGTTTATGCTCATTAACGTGCAATTCTTCGGTTTTAATAGTTCCATATTTCATGTATATAATATCAATGTGTGTTTACACTTGTTCAAGATTAAAGGTCCCTCCTACTTACATATAAGATCTAATAGCGTATAAGATGGTCTCTGTGAAATAACAGTCTCGCTGAGGTCCTTGAAAAATACATCAATGTAGAGAAAATTGTTCCTAGAAATTAAAAAACAAGATAGAGTATAAATATACATGTATGGTGTGTTTTTAGCTTCTTAAATAGTTACTGTTTACCTGTCTTATAATAAGTATTTGTGATATTAATATTTAACACTTTATGAAAATAACAATTCAACTATTTCCAGGAAGGTGAATGTGTGATTAAGCCTGAAGTGATTTCGCAAACAATTAAGTAATTCTTCCCACATTTATTACCCTTTTCAACACTCCATACTTTCTTGTTCCACATATATTCCATATTTCATATAGTTAACAATGATGTCCTTTAAAATTCTGCACAAACGCTTCCTGGTCTGAGCGTTGGGAATGTACATAACGGGCATTGTTTATAAATTTAGACTAAAACAGTTTCTTGTAACTAACGATTTGTGGGGCTAGCAAAGCTGACAACTACAGTGGCTTTTGTTGTTTTTTTCAAGAGCAAAAACGTAAATCAGCGACAGTACCTATAGAAGATTTCATCAACTTTGGTTCTTCTTGTATATTCTTTTAGTTCTCCTCTGTAAAGTGATATCGCCTGAAGGTTATCACGAATGTCCTTGATGAAATCTTTGACCTTGTCCATCAGGACCTCGAAGGTCAACCAATGCAGGTCAAGGTCGACATCATTGCGTTGCATTAGGCCAAAAGCTATTATACGATCAGCTATTGGCTGGACAGAGTTCGCAAGCTTTGCTCCTTCTGACGACAAATGGTTTACAGCATTTAAGATATCTTGCAGAGAAGTCTGAAAAACAAAAATATCCGGATTTCAAGTTAATATTTCACTGGCTTACACATTGTTTTGTCTAATTTTAAGTTTTATAGGGTTTTAAGCCATAATTAAGAATTGATCACACTGACACAGGGTTGTCGATAACCAAACAGTGGTTATGTGTAACAGGGTTATAATTATGTAGAGAGAAGTCTGTAACCATGATCTGTATATAAACATACATTCTCTGTGCAACATTATTGGTTAAAGTTAAAAGAGCAAATGTTTCGCTGAAGGGACGATACAATTTATCCATATAGTTGGACTTACCTGAACAGAACTAATTGCAGTCCCAATTCCAGTGTTTTGAAATTTGTGTGCTAAGTCACTTTTGTTAGTAATTTGTTTTAGGTAATCGTTCCGGAGTTTGGCCAGTTCTGATCTGACCGTTCTCAGTCTATCTTTAAGTTCTGTAGAGAGAGTGTTTAACGAGGATAAATCTCGTTTCACCCCACTTAGTCCTTTTGTAAAATTCCCACTGATATCAGCCAAATCTTTAAAGAAGTCCAGAATTTCGGCTCTGTCACTAACATATGAGTTGCTAAGTGAGCTTAGCTCGTCGTTAAATGTTTTCATTTCATTATCTAACAAAGATCTAATATCCATGAAAAACTTTTCGATATTGTGCCGAGCTCTAACTTCATTCACTTGAAGAATTATTGTAGTGTTTCTAATTAGGTAATATTGGCGAATAAGGATCTTTTTCATAGAAGCTGTGATTGTTAAAATCCTCGAGGTTCGTCCTTGATAAAATGCCTTCTTTTCTTTGAATTCCTCATAGCTTTGGCCATACTCCTCGAGAAGGTCTTTCTGAAAGGCTTCAACACTTTCTGTGATCTCACTAAGCATAGGGTCTGAAGAGTGGAGCCTTTGAGGATTCACATCAATTAACTGGTCTAGCTTCCAGAGAATGTTCAACAATGTCTGATTTATAGACCCTATCCCTTCTCCTTCTTGTATACCAGTTTCCATGCTCAATATCTCATTGAGAATATTATCCATATGATTCACAAACAAAGTGAAAGCCGTATGGCTGGATTGCTTAAATAGAGTGTAATGAATCCTGACGGAATCGTTCAGTTTCTTAAAGGCCTCAACGAGCCTTTTAAGTGAGCTTTCTTCCTTTTGGTCATAAGACTCCAATAAGCCAGATAAAATGGTTGTGTTGGTTCCTCGGCTGTTTAATCGTTCTGAAAGTTTAGCTAACATGTCTTTATCATACTCATAGATCACGTCATCAACGCGGTGATACATGTCCATGGCTTTCCGAAGATTTTGTTCCAGAGGTGCCTTATGTCGGAGTTGAAGCACTTTACTCTCTGCACCATAAGTAGACATCGCAGCCTCTGATACAACGGGGTCGTATTCGTTTCTTCGACATCGCATGGCGCAGTCAGAACTACAATTATCTTTTCTACCACCTGAAATTATAGTAGAGAAGTTTAAAAACATATTGGAATATATTTAATAAATGTTTCTCAATTACTGATTGACGATGAGTTATACAAACTAGCGAATAAACCCCTTCCACCACCACAGGATATCAAAACGGATTCTAAGTAAGGATAAAAAAAACCCCATACATTTTCTGCTTCTAGCTTTTCTTTATTCATTGTTAAATTTGTACTTTTCTACATACAAAAAATATATGGAGATATTTCACTGCGGCTCTCCGCTCCTCTTAATTGCAATTTAACTAAGTATGTTGGCCGTCTAAATAATCCATACAGAAAATGTATAACGGTAATGTGTGAAGTGAATTGCAAGTCATTTAGAGAAGCGTGTCCTTACCCGTTGGTTGTACGACACAAGATACATAATCACGCAGAAGACAAGGGCGCAGATAGCCTGGAAAATAGAAACGGGTTAGAATGAAAACCCTAGAGGATGCCTAATTTAACGTGTAGTGTCTCAAGAGACCTATTCAAAGTTCCACCAAGGTTCGGACAGCTTTCAACAAACGCGCTAAAACCTTTTTGAACGACCAGCCAAGCAATCAGATTATCCGAGCCTTGATTGAATCATGTTGATTTGCACAAACTCTCCGAGGTGTTCAGATGTGTTACTTTTTGTCCCGTTAAACGCAGCCGACACTGTTCGGGTTCATTTTAAATAGAGGTCCCGCACATGTTAATTACTGACGAGAGAGCTACAGCAATAAATTGCCTTGAGAGTTTACAGATACAGAATTCAAACAAACTTAAAAACCGATTTATATTGCAAAGTGTCATGTACTGAGGGAATTGTCACTCGTTCATAGAACATCCAAGTCTCCAAACCACAGCCAATCTGGTGCAATGCATACCAGTCCATGTAAAGTTAAATATGTTTTGACAGCAAAAATGTCCAATATATCTACAATATGCCAAAAGCATGTGCCAGCGAAATAAAGAAGTTTCGTTGGTTTCAACGAACATTTTATTAATTTAACTAAAAGCTTTGATTTTTGGCTCTTGATATGAAATTAAACCTAAATAGTGTATCGTGGACTAATAATCATACATATATTACCATAAAATGGCTTAGGAAGCAAACAAACAGCCTAGCAGTATTTTATATAAAACAATTATTGAATAAATATGTCTTTCATGGCATAATTTAGATGTTAATGTTAGGAGAGGCGTTAATATAGGTCACCTTGACGTGTTCGCCAATCCACTCCATCTTTTCTGGTAATAAAAAGTGTTTAAATTTATTTAGAGTCTTGATTACTATCAACAATGATCAACATGCGTTGCAACTTTGGTAACCCAATGCAAGCTAGCTTAGTTTTCGTCACAATGTTAAATTAATTAATCAATGCCTAAATGTCACCTTTAATTATAACATAGAATACAATTTAGAGTAAAGAGGTAACATTAAACGAAGCTTGTGAGCTGTGATGAATAAAGTTGTAATGTAGTTGTCAGTTAAGTACCTAAGTTACCTGGTCTAGAGAAGGTATAAGGCATTGAACATTCACAGTTCGTGGAGACGGCTTTACATCGACACTCATAATAGCAGCTGCTGGCAGAGGAGTCTCTCAGTTTCCCCTTCGTATCTCGACAGCTACCGTGAGGATGAGCTAAAGACTCGTGCTAGAGTAAAAAAAAAATAATGGTTTAAGTATTCGGGTCGTTACACATATTAATGGTTCGTGCTGGAAAGATAAAACAATGCAAAATAATATTGGACAAAAGAAGATGGCAGGCCCTACAAAATAAGATAACCTTTTTCCGTTGACGAGAATAGTTGCTAGTTAAAATATTAAGTCTAAAAGCGACAAGGAGCTAAACAGGCCGTTCCAGACACAAGCATCGTTTTTAAACTTCGACCTGGACATTCTGGAAAACTGGAATGGTTTACAATTAATAGAGTAATTTATTTATTTGTTTGAACCCACATGTTATAATTTTAAGAGGTCATGACCGGGCATTTTGTTATATTTGATAGGTTATGGTCTTCAGTTATCTTTTGGAAATTTCGGAAACCATCAAAAGTTATTTTGAATATGATTAAATACGAGTCCAACATTTGGCTTTCGAATGTATCAATTATGCTGTCATATATATATGCGTCTTTTCATCTCAGACTAGTTCCAAATACACTCACTGAAATCGTCCAATTATTTCTTGGATATGTGTTGAAGGCGTTTGGCATTATAATGGACTTCATAGAGACTGAATGTGTCTCGAGCTATTGATATAAGGGGTATTATTGGCTTTGTAATGCAATGCTGTTGTTGTCGAGATGGAGGGGCTGTCAAGGACACAAATAGACGTTTTTTGGTACGGTTTGAAGACGTAAAGCCCTCATCTCCCTGGATCCGGTTAATCCACATTCAAGTGGTTTCATTCGCTGGCGTTGATGAGAGTTTCCCAACAACTGGTCTGCGCTCATTGAACTGGATCGAGAACAGCATCTGCCAAATCCACAATTGACTCTAAGCTGTATTTGACAGTGACCAGATCCCCGAACAGAGAGTTTAATTCCGTTTTCCAATTGACTCCTCGAATTAAATGATCTTGTTAAATCCTGCTGCATATTGCCTCTAGTGACTAAGTTCACGACGAACAGTATTTTACTGGTTATTCAATGCTTCACAACAGTCTTACAGTTTGGTACCTTTTATTTGTGAAATTTCAGATGACGTGTATTTTATACAATGCTACTTTTGTACATCATTTGGATAAATAGGACAGAAAATGATTGAACTGTTAAAAAACACCGATTACACGGTTAACGTAGAGCATTTTCATGGTAATCAATAATAATTTAGTGTAACGTCATGCATGTGATTTCATATGTATTAATCTCCAAAACACACCTTAATGCGTTTAATTCCAATGGCTGTATGACGCCCAACGGGAACATTGATTCCGTAGCGTTGCATGCTGGGACTTTCGTCCGGGTCGTGAATCGCCACCTTTACTCCGACGGCTGATTTTGGGCCCAGGAGGTATTCATACTGTTCCACGTTCAACACAAGAGTTAAGCCTCGATAGGAGCCTATGGGCAAAGAAAGCAAAATAGGAAATTAAATACAGAGTCAGGAAAGCTGATGAACATGTTTGGAAGATTGAAAAATCGCTAATCTAGGGAAAATAATGTGAGAATTTATTTCCGCTGTTGCTTGTAGAAGGCGACCCCAGCCCTTGTCATTGTCGAGAAAAATGAATTGACAAAGTAATCTTGGGGAAAACATGCCCTATGGCAGGTGGAAAGTCATTTACACAGACACAAAGTCAGGCAGCCCGCAGAAAAAAATGTTTCCATCATTATCCAGCCCCAAATATGGCATTTTGAAATAATGAGAACACTGTCAACGTTTACAGATTACCACGTTTTAAAACAAAGTCAATGTACAACAAACAAGGAACATAATCATAACCATGACATAGTGTTAGTTTACATAGGAATATTTACCGTATGATATGTAGGTGTACTAATTAGCAACTATAACATGTCTCATGTCGGATTGTTCTAAGGTGCCACGAGGCCGATCTGCAGTGGTATATTTGGCTTTGTAACTTTTGACTGTTCGTTCTCGGCAGTGTTTTACCAGATACACCAAGGGTACTGTCGTTCACCGTGCACACCGTCACCATTACTGGTACGCCGTTGTCCTTACTGGCATCCCTTCACAACTACGTGCGGAGTAACACCCATACAAGCAAAACCATTCTTTATTATGCCTGGTTGTATATTAACGATAGAATAACTGAAGTTTTGGGTTCCATGGTGTAGTTAAATAAAAGGGATGGGGCGGTAATTTTATGCAAAGCTTTTATTTGTACTACTTACGGTGGTTACATATGTTTACTCTTGTCGCAGAAAAGGGCTTGTGTTAGTCATATGTTTTCGTGTTTGGGATTATTTTTGTTTCATTGCTGATTATTAAGACAAACTCAGGTCAGACATAAATCAGAAGATTAGGATAGACAAAGAAGAATATAGTGGCTTTGTTGCCGATTAAGTAAGAGTTAGAGGGCTAAATAATTAAAACCCACTCGGAAAGGCTTAGTGTCAACGAAGAATAAATCCTTGTTAATGTATGCAATGTTAATGCTGTGCCGTCTTTCATAGATCACGACTTCTACTTGGGTTAAAGTTTGTTAAACCACATTGGTGTCACGGTACATAATGGGCAGATAACTTTATCATTGATATTATAAGATATTCACAGTGATCGATCATCAAAAGTTGCCCCTTTTTGTTATCAGGTGAATTAGGTCTGCATAAATTCAGCTTCGACTGTCTACAATTAGTCGTGGCGTAACACTCGAGAAAGGGTCGTATCCGGTCTGGGTTTAAGTATTACACGATTTGCCACTTAAAGCTATTCATCTATGTTTGTTATGAAAATCGAGCGATGGAAGGGTTTAGAAGCATGCTCTAGAGTAAAAGTTTTAATGATGTATTGCACGCCTAGGGTTGATTCACGAACGAAATTCAAGGTTAGGCCCATTTGATAAATTGCCCAGTCCTTCAGTCAGAGATGGACATGGAAAGTAATCTGAATGCATCGTCTTGGAATAGGTTTCCTTGCTTATTTATATTATAAAAGTCTTCCGAATTTACGCATTGAATTTTTATTATCGTGCCAATGGATCGAAACGTATATATAAAGAAATATATACATATAAGACAGGAAACATACCTATAAGGGAGGAAAGGTAGCTACAATTTCATGCCTTGAATAAAAACATTTATGCAACATGCCACAATATTCCTTATAAAACATAGTAAATTCATTCAGCTCAATCAATAGCGAAATCTACCTTTATTGACTCGGACAAGTTTTCAATTTTCTTGAAGAGTGAATTTATCACTCGCTTAATTCATTTAAGTGTCCTGTTTTAGACTGTGTAATGGGCAGGGTTGGGTGATAGTTCACCGAAAAGCCTTGGTTTGTCTATTGATAAGGTATCAGATGGGATCGGGTTGGTTTATCTTGTCTGACAGCGGCAGGACAATGGCTGGAATCCGGTGAAGCAGATACCCAGAAGGATTGCCGCGAGGTGGAAGAACCTTTCAATCGATAGACTGACAAGGCATACCGCTGAGATGAGCTGGTTTGGACCGAGGATCTGGCTAAGCCGCAGCTCTCTCCATGTTGACAAAAACAAAGTTAATTCTTCCGAAGCATGCTTGCCATCAGGGCCCCATTCAGTCTCATCGACTACGACTGTTCCACTTTTGCAGATTTTAATGCTATTTTTTTCTTTTTGCGCTCCTGACAAACTGTCCACTTAAATGTCAAATCGCCCAACCCACCCTCCAGATCTTTCAAACTGCAAACTCCAAAGCTTTTCTCGGACTTAAATTGTTATGTTACTGGCAGGGATATGAATAGACGACTGATATGGTGTCATATCACTGTCTACGGCCGTTCACTATTCCAATAGATTCCAGCCCTCTGTGCTCATAAAATCCGATTACAGTAGACAATAGCCATTGCGCCGAGTAAGTCAATATAATTTAACGCAGGAGGGCAATTTCCTCATTTTCAGCCTTCACTCGAGCTCGTCAAAGTAACTTCACTCAGACATAATCAATACAGCCCATGTGACAGAGATAAATTTTATGCTCGGCGTTTGAGAAATATAAATGGGTATTTTACGGCTGTGCTGGTGGCTTCTCTAGCGTTATAATGAATCGCCTTAAATTGCACTGACGTGTTTAAAGCTCGCGTGAAACGGACACTATATCCCAATTCTAACGGTCTATTTTGATTGCTGTGGATCAACGCTATAGTGCAGACAGTATTAGTGGGTATACATCAACTTCAAAACTATATTATCCATGGGATATCGATATAATGTCAGCAATATATTCCATTACTGGCACAAAGGATTACGCGAATTCAACTGTTCAAGCCCAACGCATCTTAACGCTTATTCCCTTTGAGCCTCAACACATTATAGTTAGCATAACGTTAAACAAGTGGAATTAAGAAGAAAAACTCTCAGAAATATAAAAACGATTAACGCATAGAACTATATTATTGTTATTAGTGCTTTATCGCTATGGAAAGTATCCCCATTCCTAAAAAAACAATTGTTATTAAACAATTGAAGGATTACTAAAACATGCCTGGTGAGACACTATAAATGTTAACGTGCACATGAGCCGAGTTTGGAAGAAATTTAAAACGTTCAAAAATATTGCAAATGGCACTATTAATGGCTGCTCTTTATACACCTATGCTATTATAAATTTCTGTAGAAATAATTGATCTTTTTGTGTTTTCCAGCCAACAAGATCAATTGTCGTGGTGTTTATAACAAATAACAGATCTTTTGACCTGACTGACAAGTCCTTTGCAAAAAAGGTCGAGAAGTTGTGTGTTGTATTGGCTTTTTTTGACAGCAAAGGTCACGGCAGGCGGTCTTCCACGGAAATTAAAACTCGCCTTCTGATGCATATTTCATTCTAGTTGTAATTATATTCTAAAAGATTAATGAGGAAGGCCCGAGTCAATGACGCCTAGTGATTTTTACCACTGTTACGAACAGCTGGTGGTTAATCGACCCAGGTCCCTAAAGTGGATGAGAAGTTAGGAACGACGGTTTAGGGATACGGCAAAAACGAACAAAATGAGAATAAGTCACAGAGATATATAGCATTCTAAATGTGGGTTCAGTGTAATTGGAATCCCCCGTCAATACTTCAGTTCAGTATGGTTACAGCACTGTTAGTTTGTGTCCTGGGCTACAAACCTAACTTAAGGTCACGTTGTAAGCGGGGAAACTCGAGAGATCATCAAAGAGGATAACAAAGGATAGTTTTATCATTTGTACTTATTCCCCAGCTGTTTCCTAGTCTGAATATCAGTCTTACAGGTTGCACGGATGTGAGTCGGGTAAATATTTAAATCAATGCTGGTTAACTAAGAAGACTTAGTTGCACAGCTATACATGCTAAGTCTATAACTAGTCTAATTCTGTTGTACGACATCTCATCCACATGTTACAAAATCCCAATCGTGATTTTATATTGAAAGCAAACCTGTCAGTTGAATGCTCTCCAATAAACAGGTACTTCTGTACAACAATTGGCAGCAGGTTGCGCTTTAGATTTTGTTTGAATACAACGTAGGTATACAATTTCCGTTCGCATTTATTCTGATTTTGTCATTTGTGATCATTGATCTTTTGAAAATACATGTTAAAGCAGAACACGTGTTACCTTGTCGCTGTACAAATCTACTGCCTGTTGAAGGTCGAAACATAAAGCAGAGGCCATAGTCGGTTATAACTGGAGTGAAATTGTTCCAGTCACACGGCTCTCCCTGCCAACGGCAACTGCAACAATAGAATAGTAAATGTCATATTTTAACTATATGTAAAAGCACACCATTAGACTTACATACAGGAGTACATAAAGTCTAGTTTCTAACGGAGCCAAAACATAACATGAAGAATGTGAGAATTCATATATTTATCACAAAATATATTTCTGATTGAGGTAAACTGTGATAATCCTTAGTTGAAATGTTTAAATTGCATATCATACACTGTATATACCAGAGTGATTTTATACAGTTATACTTAATAATATGTCATCATGGCGCAGGGTTGACCAACTAAGACGACAGAGACAAGACGCCATCTTTTTGTTCGTTGGCTTGGGAATTTAACCCCTAACTTACAGTCATGTCAGCTAAAGGAATATGCTAAACAGATAGGACACAGTAACATTTTCTGGACGCAGAACCTTATGCAATAACACAGGGTAAATTCACACATTAACACACATCACACATCAATCCGCCGGACCATGAGCTTAAGAAGCACCTCGGTAACAACAACCTCCGTCAGCCCATTAAAGTGCACTTCATTACCATTCCTCCTAGGTAAGACATGACGTTACGTTACATATAACACGTTAGCTGACTGTCGGTCCATGACAAGGAACGCGAGATAGTGCGTGTAAAAACAATCTTTTATAGTGCGTGTAAAAACAATCTTTAGTGCGTGTAAAAACAATCTTTAGTGCGTGTAAAACAATCTTTAGTACGTGTAAAAACAATCTTTTGCACGTGTAAAACAATCTTTAGTACGTGTAAAACAATCTTTAGTACGTGTAAAAACAATCTTTAGTGCGTGTAAAAACAATCTTGCACCTAGCACCTTCAGCCACCCGACTCGACTGCGGAGTAAACGGCTTTCCAAGTTTTAAATTATTCTCATATTTCCTCCCAGACCACATTTGGGGCATATTGGGACACGATAGGGCAACACATAGATGCAATTTCTCTTGCATGTATTATATATGACGCACTCGAGATTATTGTCTATTTCGAAACTTGTTTCTTGGAGTTTATCTAGAATATTAGATGCTCTATCGATTAAATTTAATTAATATGTATGACTCACTAAGTGTGATATCTTTTTGATTCAAGGTGTACATTCGATATTCCTTCAAGTATTCGTTTTGGTTTATCACAAGTGTACTGTATTTTGCTGTGAATGATTGAAAGTATATTTTTACATAAGTAGTATGTTTTATTCTATCAGTTTTGACATTACCTTGCACCGTGCGAAATCTTAATTAACAGTTCATATTCCTTTGTACATTCGTTTAAATATTTCACAAAGTATTTATAGCCAAGAAAAGTAAACTCGGAGAAATTTATATTTAAAATGGCATGTTAGAATTAAAACTCTGTCCGTCAATATTGTATTTAATATATTCTGAGGGATGCATTAATCAACCATCCAGGAAACTATACTTTCTACAACTGACCAATGACAATGGCATAAAGCTGTGCTAGATAGTTCTTAGTCCCCGTCATGGTGATGTCAGGGTTTAGTTCCGTTGCTGTGTTTAAGTGAACTGGTTTGAGTTCTAAATTATATAAATGGAAAAGCGTGACTTGTATTATTAAATTTTCATTGTTTTATCACATGTTCGAATGTGAATGTAACCATTGTGAAACATGTATCATTCATCTAGAGATAACATATAGATCTATTATTTACAGTTGGTGAGCTTTGGCCCTGACTGGAAGTAATGCATATACATTTATACAAATATACAACATACTTTTAGTCTCACTTTGGTTAAAGTTTATTGTTTTGTTCATGTCATATTTTTATTTATTTATTTCTTATTTTTTGTTTGGGCTCACAGACATCAACGCACATAACATATCTTAGTTACTTTCATATAAGGTTAAACACGATTTACAAATTGTAAGCAGATATAGTTATATTAATAGTAAGATAAAATGTTTATTGAACAGTTTCTCTCAATCAGAGCTTATATAGAATTGTTTTATTTCGTTTTATGTGTGTCCTTTTTGATGACCAGAATATGAAAATCCAATACGTGTTTACATTAAACACTTCAAATGTGTAATAAAAGATACGTTTTAGTTAAGGTGAAATTTGAACCTACATGTCTTTATGTATTTATTTGTAAGCCAGTTTAATATTATCTGGAGTAGCTAAAATACAATGCCACTATTTTGATGAATATTGCTTTTTTGCTCTTGTATAATGTACGTCTTTAATGCGTCATTTAACAAGGTACGATTGTAACTAGATATATTGGGATTAAGGAGTAAGTCCAAGTTAAGTGTAATGCAAAGGTGGGGCTCAGACAAGAAGTTCGAGGATCTAATGTGTTTTTGAATAGAAAAGTGCTGGATGAATCGATGGGTTCATTTCCTGGCTTTATTAACAGCGCCCTTTTAGCTGTCTGTGTCAGAGGCCAGGTAACGCGGCCACCTGTCGTCAGTCATATAAGGTGTGAAGTCAGAAACTAATTAGCTCTTCACAGGTAAAGTTTATTGATCCGATGCTGCACCTAGCTCATATATCATTAAAACCATGGGTGATATCTTTCCAATATACCCAGTCATTTAACATTGTTAAATACATAATGATTTAAACACATTATTCGCTGCCACAATACCGCTGAATGAAAGCCTATTGTGACCACAATGCCTTTTGTCTATGTTTGTGAATACTATTGAACTGAATACAATTTAATTTACAACAAGTATATTGCTTTGCCTTAAATACACCAATGCTTCAAAAGCCAATGCTTAATGTGTTTTGTGTGACATGTCACATCACTCGACATGATATCGCTATAGACGGGATATTTGTTTTTTTGAATGAAAAATGATAAGAAGTTGGCTACGAGGCAATTGCTATAATAAATGATGTGTATTTTACTAATGCAATGAGGTTTATATTGGCATTGATATTTTATTGTATACGCATGGATTTCATACAAATAGTTTTTAACCTGAACAGTTTTCTCTATTACCAGCTGTGTACACAAATAACACTGTACATTTACTATGCTTACATTTTTTTTATTGCAATTAAATATAATTTATCAGGAAAATAAAATGTTTGTGATAAATTTAAAACCATAAAAAATTACATGAAAAAAAAAAATAACAAAAAACGGCTATGAACCCTTATTATATGTAGAGATTATGAGTTTGGAGTCTGACATGTTTTCAAACATATAACCCAAAATATAAAGCTAAGAGGAGTGATGAAAACATAATTCAACACGCTATTCAGAATGTATAATAACATATCGGCCCGCTACTGACGAATTTCAGATGTAAAGAATACAACGATTCTGCTTGAGATTATATAGTTATTTTTCAATCAACCTAAGGTCAAGCTAATGATCAACACTATCGTCTTAGTTTAATTACTATTAACATCGGTATTGTGTTCGCCAAAAAAACTACGGTTAGCGGAAAGGGGAATGGGCGGTAATGAAAGGGTTTTCAATATATCGTGGCCTGCAGCAGAACATTGCAACTTCCGCATCCTGTTATTAAGAAACACTAGATGAAGGGTTAGGATTTTGGCCTCGTTTAAGTTCTTTTTGACAGCAACCTACTATCCTTATATCTGTTCAAAGACAGCAGAGATCCCCGCGGAACGAAAGGGGAAATTATAGATGACACGACTAACCCTCTGTGCCAAGCATCACGTTGACCCTCGTCATCGATTGAAGTAAATAGACGGTGAACCCTTCACGAAAGCTTTTAATATCGAGTTCCAAATGTGCTCACAAAATTACATGTCTAGCCCGGATCGACAAGCGTATAATAAGGGTGAGTAGTGGTTGCTTCACACAGGCCGAGAGCAACCCCTTTATACTGTAAGTTTAGTACCGATAGAGAACTCTGCGAAATTACTCTTAGCTTACTTAGACAACTCGGACATATTAGTTTAATTGATATTGCAATAAACATTCACGAGAGGACAATAAAACTAGGTATTGGAAAACTTTTGACAATAATTGGCATATTGGCGGAAGCATTCTACCTAGCAATTTTCTCATATAATAGCATAATTGCAAATCCTTCAAGTAAACCGTAAGACTATCAATGTCGATAATAGAGAAAGGCTTCAGGCATAGATCTGCCATTGACGATAACAATGCCAGAAATATCTCAGTCGCTAGAGATGGCGATCAGATGATGGCATTTGTGCAAATATTTCCCCGTCATCATGACAATAGACGCATTAGGAACTTGACAAGCTAATATAACTTTGTCTTGAAACTGCATGTTCAGGAGGCCGATATTGCATTGTGACGAGGCTAGCCAAGCCAGATGAATACACAAGTGTCTACGGGTTGTCAGGCTAGTGGCGCATCGACAGACTGCTCGGTCAATTCTACTCAAGTCTTCAAACATACTTGTATTCCAGTTTTACAGCCAAAATCGATACCGGTAAAACTTACTTGCGACCTTCGTTAAAACCATTGTGTCCTTAACGATCTCCGTGCATGTGTGCAAGAATGCACAATCGTAGCTTGCAAAAGATTTAATTAAAAGAGGATTTTTGAATTATTAAAGCTCTTAATAAAATAACACGTAACAGCTTTAATATTCGTATTGTTAGGCCGATAGTTTTTAAATACAACTATACTATATTTCACCCCTGTAGGTTTCACCTGGCAAGTAAGCAATATCATTCAAACGTTGATAGTAGCAACAAAACTCAAATTAAGGTTTATAAAACTGTTCTAAAAACAAACAGCAAATATCTGTTAGTCAGTGTATCATGACAATAATAATAGATATAGTCGATAACTTTGTTTAAGTTGTAGAGGACAAATGTACACCTATCCAAGAGCCCTGGATTTTTGCCCTTGAAATACATGTGTTCCTGGCGAACACACAACACAAACCATGCTGTGATCATGTCGTTTTGGGCATCAGATAATGAAATATTAGTTCATGAAAAAAAAAAGTGAGAAAAAAGCTTGGGTAAATAAATAGAAACCAAGTAATGGTATTGCCTGCCCATTGTGATATTCACTGAACACACATAGCTGGAGTCTTGTCGTCTCTGACTGTTAATTTAACACAACCGATTTCACCTGCAAGTGGCTTAGGGATATTAAGAGAGGTGGTAGAGGACAAAACCCCGTTCCCTTGGCACTTAATGTTAAGCCGAGCTTTACAAGTAGTTAACTGTAGGCGTCATTACCGACAGAAATCTGAAACCAAAGTGGCTTTTCCTCCATCGATCTCACTCTTATTTCTAAAACGTATCAATGTTAAATCTTATCCAAGTCGAGATGTTGTTTTCTGTGAATCTGGGAAATGAAGATCGCAACGGAGTGTGTCACCATGGCGACGATTCTCACCTTTAATTAACAGCAAGCTTCATTAAAACAAATTAAAGCATGTGATGTATGTTGGTTCATTAACTGGTCAAATCTGTATTTATACACCACAACTAAACAGCCATTCTGAATTCATCATCTGAAGTTATCAACTTGTGTATAGGTCTATACTTTAAAGGCATTATAAACTTCCGTTAGAAACACAAGAACAGCTATTATTGACCAGATTTAAGTATTTTTATTAGTGATTTGCGTGCCTTTTTAAGTCGGCAAGCTGATAACGAGTTATTTCCCATATCGATAGTGAGAACAGTGAATCAGGAACATGAGGTATAGTGTCAAGGTTCATTGTTTTAGTTGTAATGCACTTACATATAATTTGAGCCAAATCATTGAAGTAAGCTGCAATGTTTTTGATGACATTATGTTTGGGGAACAAAGTTGCTAAACCAGTGTGAAAAAGAAGTCTGTTTATCTTAACTCACATTTACTATAATGCTAAAATAGTTTCATCACAATAGATATTAAAAGGGCTCTTGCTCCACTATACTGAGTTTGGGACAAATAAAGCCCATATCTTAAAAATTACACATGGGAAGTGCTGAAATCTGTATGGTCCTGGGTCTTGTACTTAAAGGATTCCAGACTAAAGTAAGTCGAATCTGTATGCATATCATGTAGCTTGTTCAATAGCTAATATACTGTTAACACCAAATACTATTAAATCCGTGTTTCGCTTTACACGTTCTGTTTAATGCATGTGTGGACTATTTGTCTCAGAAAATTTATGTTGATGTCATAAATATGTACCTTAAAGGAACAGTTGACTTGATGTGTAGACTATTAATTTTTCAGCATTTAGCTAAAAGGTTGTGTTTGTTTAAAACAGTTGAACAACGAACAAGTATTGATAGTCATCAATACTATGTCAACTTTGAATAAAACAAATAATCTGCTTAAGCAAGTATGCAAACATCTACCTGGCAAATCCACAGTTATCATCAACCCAAGCCAACCATTAAGACCAAAAAGTCATATAAGACAGTCATTATATTAAAGCGCATCGACACTCTCTGGTTTAAATGACTGAACTTGTTTGACGATATCAGCCTATATAGACCATGTTTAATTTGTTACAATTGTATTTAAGCAAAATCTAGTTGGTATATTCTTAAAAAAAAAAAAAAAAAAAAAAATTAGGTTGAAACTTATCGCCAAATAAAAATATAATACGAGCATCAGACTCACCTATTTATAAGGTCTTCTCTTTCGTGTGCAGCATGCCTTAGAAACGAGGAGTATGTCATATTCAGACTGCTTCCACCACGCTGGTACAGAAATTTAACGTCATCCGGTGTTTCACGTTGATGGTGTAAAATATGCAATATATTATATACTTGATATTCCACTGTTTTTGTTAACCTAAAACAAAGAGAAATAGTCATTACCGGGTTGTCAAATATTATGATGATAAACAAACTTGTAGAAACATAAACATTATAAACCTTGGTACGCCGCCAAAATCAGTTTTGTTTTACCACAAAAAATAAAAGCATGCAAACGTAAACGAACGATACAATGTCCAGAAATATTAATGACAAATTATCTGAAATTTAAAAGTTGAAAAACTGAAACACCAGCTCCAAAACTTAGATTAAACTTCCCTTAATAACATGATTGGATAGACATTGAAACCTAGATTAAACGTCCCTTAATAACATGATAGGATAGACGTTGAAACCTAGATTAAACGTCCCTTAATAACATGATAGGATAGACATTGAAACTCAGATTAAACTTCCCTTAATAACATGATAGGATAGACATTGAAACCTAGATTAAACGTCCCTTAATAACATGATAGGATAGACATTGAAACTCAGATTAAACGTCCCTTAATAACATGATAGGATAGACATTGAAATTCAGATTAAACTTCCCTTAATAACATGATTAGATAGATCGACATTGAAACTCAGATGAAACCTCCTTTAGTAAACAATTATTTACACAATTTTATCAGATATTAATATGATGTAGTGGTACGATAATACTAGTAAACATTTAAGTTACAAGCTCATCGCTGAGTGTTGCTTGCAAGGAATGGTGACAAACTTAAAACACTGCCTATATATTATTATTCAAGCTCGATGTATTGCTTGAGAAGCCAGGAATTCAGAAGCATACAGATCCGCGGTATATTTCACACACTACAGGTACTGATTTAATACTAACGCTTACAAGGAACTTGTAAACCCTACATCTTGGCCTACACGTTACAATCACCTTTTTAGGGTGCTGCTTAGTGATGTCCACAAGGAATTTTCGAACTTTACATCTTCCCCGACATGTCCGAGTTCCAAGTGTTTCTAAGTACAGCTTACAAAGAGCTGGCTGATCTTACAGCTTGGCCCACATGTCCGAGTTTCGGATTTTTCTAAGTACAACTTACACAGAATTTGCAAGTCTTACAGTTTCCCTCACATGTCCGAGTTCCGGGTGTTTCTTCGTTCTGCTTACGAATTGCAAATCTTGCTTACATGATATAAGCTTAGGGTTTTTACACAGTCGACTGCTTTATTAAATGTATTTATTAATGATTGAAAGGCGTAACCAGTGTAGTTAACCAAAATCAGTGCACCTGTTCTTAAATGTAAGCACAAAGCACTGAATAAAACCTTACAATTAACTGCTTAAAATGTCCGACGAAATTTACTCCATAAGTATAAACATATGTGTAAAATGTTACTTATTTGTTTAATCTTGGCAGGTTTCTATTGTAAAATAACAAGTTCTAGGCTATGTACTATAGGCAATGGCTACTTCAGATCTCTAACACTCGGTGCAAAGAGCCAATATTTCCTAAAAATAGATATACGAAACAGTCATTCTTGGCAGACAAAGTCAGTCAGATAATCATCTAATGTCATAATGCTTTATCCGGGCTGTCATAAACGTGCTGACGGCCTTTTTACAAGATCAAACCTAGGAATCGAATGAAACCTAAGATATTACGAGTCTTCTAGTGTCTGTAGCTGTCCCAGCTTGTTCACCGCAGAGAAAAGTCTGGAGCGTGGATAAGCACGCAACCGGGGTACATTTCCTTGATTAAAACACAGAATTAGTATTGGAAATAAAATGGACGTGATATGAAGAGAAACAATTTGGCTGATGGACTTTGACGGATATTCGTTTGAGAGAGAATGGCAGAGGAATAAAGGGCCCCCAACGGATGGCTGTGCTAAATGAAAGGAAAGATACTCTGGTTATACTGCCCGCCATACAATGAAAAAGTACGGATGTAGAGGACGACCACAACGGCGATCTCGTCTGCGTGACCGAGGCCGAGGCATCTAAATCTATAAAACAGCAGCGTAATAGCCGAATAGGAACCCCTAAAAATACATAAAACGGATGGGAAATCTCAGGTGTCCAATATATATGTCTTTATATCTGATGTTCAAAGAATTATTTCTGATATGATGGGGATATAACTGAGAGCTAACACAACGCTTAGAACTTTCAAGTCTATAATGTATTGATCTACACTGTTATATACACTGCATTAAGAACAAAGAAACCAGCTTTATTGAATATCCCCTGGATCATCGCTTTACAGAAACTGTTGTGGGCAGGTGTCTTAGTATGGACACGCAGAATTATTTGTGATTGTTGTGTGGCGATGTGATTAAAACTCTGTTATCATATACAGCAATTCATCTTCCTTGTGAGAAGTTAAGGACGATTCTGACTGATTGGTTTCGCGACCCATGTGGTGGTGCATGGAATTGTGGCACATATTAAAGATGGATAATGCTTTAATAATGTAACAGTAACATTACACGTAATATCGACTAACAAATATTGCTGTGACTCTACCGTGTTGACAGTCATCAAATCAACATGTCTACTAATTGAGTCAGATGATCACGGAAGCATACTAATACGCGGATTTTTTCTTCTTATAAGCTGAAACATAATATTAATCAGCAAAAATGTCAATTTTGTTAATTATAGTGAGACGTTATGCTTTTTGCACACTATAAAGCCGCCATCATAACACTGAACCTATCATTTGTAGCGTAAAAGAGCATCTGAGGTGAACGAGTAAAAAAATCGATAAAGCTTGCCCAGTATCCGGCGATTAGGCTGATTAGAGGGAAATCCCACAGAGAACACCCCTCTGTCGCTGTAATTGTGGGCCTGTTGGCGTGTGAGAGTGGATATCTTGCTCAGTTAGAGCCAACCACTTCATATCGGATGACCCTTTCTGTCCCCGAGGCAAAACTAGGGGAAAACTTCTCAACGGTTTGCCTAAAGCTACGTCTACTCATTGTCCTTTCTCACACAGAATGATCTAAAGCCGAATATCCCCGATAAACCCGAGCACGACTGAACAGTGAAGTGTCATATTATGGAATGCGTAAAAATGATCCTTCATAATTATCAGGTCAAAATTTTTCAAAGAACGACAAAGCGTCTGGTGAGAGAAGTTCAAACAAAAATAAACAACATCAGGCGATATACAGGGTGGTAGGAGTCTTGGGTTTTAAATTAAACAATTATATAAAATATACATGCAATCGTATTTTACGTTCTGGCAACAGTGGGACAGAAATGGCTGATTAATAATGTTTGGCACACTCCAGTGATGTTCAGACATTTTTCCCGCAAAAGATAAATCCTGACTATTTTGAATGCTCCCATATTTTTCAATTAGTCGCAAAGCAAGATTAAAAGAAATCAAAAGACATTTATAGTTGTTAGTATTGCAAATACATAAGAAGCTATGTATAGACATAAGTGTGATTTAGTCATGTGTAGAAATTGAGCGTATACGGATTACTACGTTTTGGTGTAGTTTATGAGAAAGTCTTTCTCACACTGTCCCAATCATTTCAAAATACACTTAATACACATAAACCTTAGCACTATATTGCGGTATAAATTGATTGTATCATTTGATTAACCATTAGTTATACGTTGATTTTCATTTTGATTATTTTTCTAATGTACTTCAATTTTGTTTCGTTGTTATCTTTCTTACCTTATTGTAAAAAAATAAACACGTACGTTAAGCGTATAAACTTAGACAGTGTATGTAGATTAAGCTTGGGGTTTGCAAATTAAAAACGCCATTACCATTGACTAGCATGATTTACTGAAATTCATTCTCTTGGTAAACATCTGTGCGAGATAATAAGTACAAAAACTGTACGTATCCTATCATTATTTGACCAATCAAATCACAAAAACTTGAAGTAAGATTTCCATTTGTTTTTTTTTTCTTTCTACAAAAAAGTAATACTAGCATACTAATAATGTTTGAATGCTGATATACCTCCGATGTATAATAGCAAAGGCTCAACTCTAATAGATAACATGAAACATATGACGGAGTCACACGTAGTGCTGCTTTTACCTGAGTTCGGTTCGGACTTCCAGCGTTTTAAAGTAACACATGCAGAGTGAGAAATTAACCTTGTGTGGTCATGGAAGTGATATTCTTGGGTACGACGCTAAATGCCCATAAATAAAACGATCTAACGGAATAATTAAATCAGGACAATAGATAAAACCTTTTCACTCATATTCTTTTATAACAATGTGCAATAAAAATGTAGGACTATTATTTCGTTCCAACTTCATATACTTTGCGACTGTCTAAGGGTGTACACTGTAGTTTTCCACAGTATTTCAGTTATCTTGAACCAAAGAGGGCTGCGGTAGAAACTGATAAGGACACTCCGGCTAGATAGAGAACGAACAGGTGTCATTTGTTACCTTTGTGTCACCACTCAACATTTTTCAACTCCTAAATTTATATTTCATACAATAACGTTTTAGTTATTTATTTACCTGAATTGATTTAAATTACAGATGGTGACAGCCGGAAAAGGCAATCTCTCTGGATAGCGTGTTTCCAGGCTTATATGACTTGGGAAGGTTTGGTAAAGCACGACTCTGTCCATTAGTTGATAGGCCAGTAATCCTAAACTCCCCAGCAATAACAGCATCCAGATAAACCTGCAATTACACAAAAATAAATATCAACGGTCATTATAACACAGAAACAATATTGTTGTTTATAGATGATGAATCTAGAAATGATGTTGTCAAATCATGCTTTATTTGAGCATTGGTCTTATTGAGTCAATGTAGACAAATATGCATTTACCAAACGATTTGTACATAGTTTAAAATGCTGTCCCGTTTTCATTTTGAGAAAAAGACACATTAAGATCACCTGCAGTACATGCTATAAAAGCTTACACAAATACTTAAATAAATCACTCCACTTTTTATGTCCCATAAATACTGAGATATTTTGTATATATATAGTTTTTAATAAACGAACAGAAGTTAACTAATACCAAAAAATAATTTTATTACTTTAAAGGAAGTGTATTCTAATTGGATGGTGGCAATTATTTCGGAAATATATATATATAAAAGTTTATTATTTGCAATCACCGCCCTTAATAATTTTAATAAAAGTTTTTGATATCTTAAACAAAAATATATATATAAAAAACAAAAGCACAACAACAATGTAAGTTTTAATTTTGGGTGAGGATAGAACTAGATATTTCGACATGATAGCTGTCATTTATAAAACTTTATATTGCGGTAGTGTTAATGAGGCTGCATGAATATTCAATTTGAACTATGGTACAGACCTATGTCTCTAAAGAAATAATAATAATGGTAATAATAAAAATAATGATTTTATCAAGTCTTAAAAACGTACAATGGTGATTTATTTTAGATAGATAACTCTAAGAATGGAGTAGAAAATACAATAATAAATCTCGGTAGGCCTTCAAAATATTGGGCCGTTTGGCAGAAGTCAATTACCACTAATTAAGATCATGCTTCACAGCAGGTCATTTATATATGCTTAGACAAAATTATCAGAATATAGGTAGCTACCGGTAACAATTAACAATAACAATAACTGTGATCTATTGTAAATTTAAACAACAGATGATCGGGATTAGAGTTCCCCACCACTACAACATACTATAATAAGCTTTCGATGTATATTTTATTATTTTCTGATGAACTCTCGTCTTTCATTTGATTTTCCGTAGCAGAATTTTTTTAAATAACTCTAAGAAATATGTAAAAAAATTTCATTTTTTGAAGAAATTCGTTGGTGCAATGAACTGGCAACGCACTGTAGTATATAACAGAGTGTCCAATACTTAGTGTTTTGCGTTCTGAACAAATTGACATTTTGCAGTTGATATCAACTATGATATCAAATATGTAATTTTCCGATTGAAAAAGAACTAAACTGTCAGCTGTAAACTAACCTTTCTTTCTAGTTTTAGCTGCAGTTTGCTGCAACTTGTTCTTTTTTAAATTTTCGTTTTGAACAATAGAGTGAACAAACAATAATGGACCAATAAAATGCATTATATTTTCATAAAGAGCGTCTTTAAAAGTGTCTTATTTGTTCAATTTTCCCAGATAATATATAAATCGCGATTTTTCTAAAATCTTGTTAATTTTTGTCGTTTATTTTCACTTATTTGAAATTCAGTATATAACACTCATTGAGTCAGACACAAGCACTGGCTGTGTTTAACCAGGATTTAACAAGTGTATAAAATGAATGTGGAATTGGTTTTGATGATCAAATAACCTCACACTGATAGCGCATTGATCTTTATTAACAATGACGTTAATTCAAAATATATGATTCAGAATAATATGTAAAAGCTAGGAATCAGGACAGAACTACATAAACTAGTTTTAAGACAAGTTGGCACTTTTAAGCTATCTTATTTCGCTTATTTTTAGAATTTAAACAATCACCGCGTCTTCTCCAAACAAGCCTATATAGCCTATGTATTTGAAAGGTGTGTTAAATTACCTTTAGGAAAATGTAAATACCAGTTCAATTTTAAAAGAACTTTTAGAATTTTAGATCTTATATTTACATATAACAATTTAAAAGAGTAAAACTGTGAAATATTTAAACTTGCAAATAAACTAGATTGTTTGTTTGATTTGATTGGTGTTTAACGCAAATAAACTAGAAGAAACCAAACCGATTCACAAAGGTGAAAGGTTGTCTTTGCATGCGACATGGTTTTGTTTGTGAACTTAAAATAATATCTGCACCATTCTTGTAAATAATTCTCCAAATCTTCAGGTTTGTAAATGTTTTGTATAAAGCAATTAAATTTTATTTCAATTAAGGAAAATGTCAATTAAACGTGTTTATTTATCTTAAATGGATCCAGGAGGCAACGGTAAAATTCGATATCAATTTAATATAAGTAACAAGAAACACATAGCAGTTAATTACCTTTATTTTAAATCTGGACGTATTGATTTTCAAATTATTTTATTAATTTTATTTTGCATATGTTGTTAGTCTCGCGACAAGAGCCTGTGAATATGACTTCCTATACAAAATAGAGCTTTACAAGTATAAATACAAACTAAATATTGTACAAAACGTTTTCAGACGAGGTTCAAGTATAATAACAAAAACTTGCAAAGTTTATTTCAAACCGTTAATATGTTTAAATCAAAATCGCCTTCAGCAGTGTGTGATTTATAAGGATAAGCAACCTAATAAAATGAAGGGATAGATAAACTAGACTGATAATAAGAAATAGCTCTGAGATTTTATTGGAGCGAGGGTTTTTCATTGGTTTAACCTTTGCAGCTGTTACAAACTGGAAGCAATTGTGGGGATAGTTATAATATAATTTATTATCCGCCGTGTAGAAAATTTGACTTACATTGATAAATTATTCAGCGACCTGTCAGTTCAATTTTAACATGTATATAAACACAAATAAATCACGTTATAAAAACTTGAGACTCTATTAATAAGATAAAGAATGAGGGATACACAAACCAAATAAAAGGTAGAACAGCATTGGCCGTTTTAGAGAAGAAAAAAAAAAATCAAGAATACATCTTGTATTAGTTTTATTTGATGAAAAACCTAAACAGGATATCAATTTGTTGACTTGATTAATTTGAATCCTTCATGAAGTAAATATTATCGGTTTGACTATTACAAGGAATTGTCTCGTAGTGACCTCCATTCTATCGAAGTGCGAAATGGTGAAAGCCATACGCTTTATTCATAACAATGTCGGCAACGTTCCGTGTAGTATGCCGATCATCGGGATGACTTGCCATGTCATTGCGGATTGCTGTAAATACATAATCTGATTAACTCTATTAATGGAGTTTATCAAAGGTCCTGACAATGGCCAACCTAAAACTGATTTCTAATACCTTTAGCAAATATCTCTTTTGTAAGTTCATTTGTGCCATCATGCTATCAACAGAGTGCTGGTCTGCTTTAATTCCTCCAGCCTATTATTATATCGATTACTGGACCGTTAATGACGGATTATATCTCAGCTAAGCAAATTCTAATGGCCAAGTCTTGTACGACCTGTATAGGTGTAGAAAAGAACGCCCCAGGGCTTACGTGGGGATGGGATTTAATGACAGGAAAGCCTCTTGTGTGCATTTATAACAAAGGCAAAAGGGTCACATAAACAGCAATATTATACAGGCTTCCACTGCAGCCAGACAGGTTTTATGGTACATCTATATAGTTATTTGTCAAATAGAATAACCTCTTCAATTTTACACCAATTGCTAATGAATGCGTCACACTTCAACTCTTGGTATATTTTGTTTTAGAAACATAAAATATCAGTGACAGCTATGATTAATTCAATTTCATCTGCTGCATAAAGAAAAATAAACTAAACTAGACAAAATATATCATCTCAGAATAGGTTATGACGTTGCGTTTTCATGAACTTCCGTTCGGCGCGTGGCGCTCAGGGTTGTTAGGTTGTTAAGGAAATGTCGCCATGGTGATAGGTTTTGGCGGAAACCTTTCATACGAATTGGCTCATATCAGCACTAATGAGTTTTTATCACTTATCTTGATAACTCACCAGTGGTGGAACTTGGTCATGTGTATATGTCAACAATGTTATTTAATAAAAGTGATATGTGGCAAAAATTTAAAATGCCCATTACTGTGATCGTAAAGTTAACATGTTAATGACAGGAACCAACCATTGAGGAGAGTAATGTTGTGTGAAAATAGTCATTTGAGTGAAACCACGCTCACCCTATCTTATTATACAAATTAATTTATTAAAAATCTATAAAATGTAGATCAGTTGATCTAAACTGTAGAAACTGTCGTGGAATTACGACTTTCGATGCTTAAGAGGACACAACATCTCCAGTATGATTTTATTCCATATGCAGAATTTAAATTGGAATGGGAAATTCAATGACAGAAATGTCACAAGCACTTTTAAATGGTGCTAATTACATTTGTGTCATTTAGACAGGAAAGCGGCGAGCATCTTACACCTTTTAATACTAATTCGTCAACAGTGCACCTTTGTTTTGTGTGACTATATCAACGGCCTATCAAGGTAAAACATGGGTTGAAGTATGTTTGATTGAAAAGTTTATATCGCTGATATATTAAGAAGGGATATATATATTGAATTTAACTGTTTTAATTTAACTAGTAATGTAACGATAATGGTGATTTCTTTCAATATTTGGAGTCATTTTATATTAGACTTGCAATCATGTTTGTGACACAACTTGATTTATGCCACAAAACATTACGTACACTATGCAAGTATACGGTAGGAAAGATAAAAGCTCACATTACTTGATGTAGCAAAGGGTCTTTTGATCCTGTATAAACTCTTTGAACGTCAGAGCCATACCCATGAAATACGAGAGATGCAACCATAAAAGTGAGCATTAACAGATCGTCAAGTCAAACGATATGGAGCAGAGATATTACTGACTGATTTTAAGGCTTCGTCGCACGAAGAGACATCTGCTTGCATGGTCAGCAAGAAACCAGACATATGCTGTTATATACTGTAGTCATATATTCCATACGGTTCTAGGACAGGGCAAGGGGTTCCCGATGACCACAAGCAGTCAAAAGTACATGCCGTAGCCATTAGCGTATAATCTTTAAATATATTAGCATTTGCAATATTCGCGTTCGTCACTGCATTTAAAGAAATAGGTCGAAGCTTTCTTACACGACCTAGGTATCATCTCTCGAAAAACTGTTTTGATTTCTATTCATCGTACATCATGGGAATAACCATCAATTTAATACAGGTAAAAGCTGTCCACATGGTGCATGTGAAAGATTCCTCTAGTACCATTGCATATTTTTGCATAATATGCATGCAATGTTATAGATTCTTTGAGTGGCATTTAGAAGTCGGGAGTACATAGAAAACTAGAAAGACTTAAGTATGGATAACAACTTCTT